>VRLP01006636.1:0-15000 GCA_009660295.1 Lophius piscatorius | reverse complement strand
TCGACACGCACATCCTGGCCCTCCACAACATGGCCCCCCAGCACGCACCTCTGGGTAACGCCCACTCACTGCTTCTCCTTCAGCGCCTGCTGACGCTTGTTTTGTAAGCCCAGTACTTAATATGAAGGTTCTACGCACACGGTCGGATCGGGAGGTCCGATCGGTCCGACCAGACCTCGTCAGACCGGATCAGTTCTGATCAGTTCAGATAATGTCTGATGAGTTCTGATATGGTCTGATGAGACCGGATCAGTTCCGATCGGGTCGGATTAGTTCTGATAAGGTCGGATCAGGTCTGATAAAGTCGGATAAGGTCAGATCATTGGGTCGGATCAGTTCTGATCAGTTCTGATCAGGCCGGATCAGTTCTGATCAGGTCGGATCAGTTCTGATTAGGTCGGATCAGGTCTGATGAGCTTGGATCAGTTCCGATCAGGTCGGATTAGTTCTGATCAGGTCCTGAATTGAATCTGACCCGTATTGGTCCTGTTACCACCTCAGTATCTTTTCATGTACAAAAGTAAAGTGGAACACAGGAAGTTCTGAGTTTTCACTTCTGCTCCTAAAAGAACTCTTTTTTCCTGACCCTGACTTGTCCTTGAATGCACCACTGACAGTTTCTCCAGTCGTCTGTTTTCGACCCGTCTAAGTTTCTGCTCTTTCTGCTGTCAGACCCACAGGCGGGTCCGGCCCAGAGGTACCTGGCCAAAGAGTTGGGGAAGACCAGACCGGATGTCCACAACCAGCAGCACCGGACGGTTATGATGAATGGCACATATGACGTACAGGTAGAACCTGCAGAACCACCGATGAACACATGAACATACAGCAGTACACACATATATATGTATATATATATATACACATATATATGTGTATATGTATATATACGTGTGTATATATAAAACACACACAGAACCACTGAAGGGGAATAAATGAAGTTCTGCTGGATGAGGCAGAGAGTTCTAGAGGGGGAGGTTCTGGTCCACGGCTTCCTGCGAGGTCACCCCTTCAATCCAATCGTGAAACCTTTATTGATACGCTTCTCCTTGATTTAACTTTTCTTTTTCTTCTTGAAAAGAACTCGCTGAAGTTCTGCTGAGTGGGTTTGAAGCAGGATCCTTCAGTTTCTGGAACCCTCCAGAACCTCTTAGAAGCTCCTGTCTTCACTGGTTCTGTTTCATACTCTCGTCCAGCGTCCAACAAACCCGTGTGACCCTGAGATCTTTCAGTTCACTCGACCCAAATAGCAACTCCTTTCACCTCTGTCCCTCTTCGTGGGTCGCCACAGTGGATCTGGGTCCACATATTGATCTGGCGCTGGTTTTCAGTCTCATGCCCTTCCTGACACACCCCTCCCTTTTATCCGGGCTCGGGACCAGCACTAGATGTGGCTGGGTAGGCTGGTAGCACTAAGGACCTCGCTTATGGGTCCACACTGGACTGGACCCAAAACCTCAGAAAGTCCGACTGGAGCCTCTAAAGATGGAACAAACTCAAACCTGTGAAACAGTGAAAGCTGTTTAACTGATGGTGAAGCATCAGAACCCTAGAAGAACCTGAGCAGAACTCTTCCGCAGTACGTTTACCTCTTTCATTTAGTTGGCTTAGCCCCGCCTCCTGGGTCCACTTCAGACCGGCGCTGTGAATAAAGTACTACTGTTTCAATTTAGATGTGACGTCCAGAACTGTCCAGCGGTTCTGGAGGTTTTATTAGTTATATAAAGTGTGGAAGCAGAGCGCTGCGTTTACAGAACCTGAAACCTGATTAGATCTGGCCCGACGTCAGCTGGGATAGACTCCAGCCCCACGACCCTGTGCAGGATGATGAATGAATGAATGAATGAATGAACCCAATCCCCGGTTCTGAGAGACTAGAACAGGAACTATTATTGTCTTTAGCAAAAGCCCGGGGAGGAAGAAGATTCTGATTTCTGCTGAGGTTCTGCTCTGATGTAAGAATGGACCGGTCACAGACAGAACCGGTCTGCTGGCATTCTCTCACACTGTGTATGTGATGTGTGTCTATGTGAAGTGTGTCTATGTGATGTGTGTCTATGTGAAGTGTGTCTATGTGATGTGTGTCTATGTGAAGTGTGTCTATGTGATGTGTGTCTATGTGATGTGTGTCTATGTGATGTGTGTCTATGTGATGTGTGTCTATGTGAAATGTGTCTATGTGATGTGTGTCTATGTGATGTGTGTCTATGTGATGTGTGTCTATGTGATGTGTGTCTATGTGATGTGTGTCTATGTGTTGTGTGTCTATGTGATGTGTGTCTATGTGTTGTGTGTCTATGTGATGTGTGTCTATGTGATGTGTGTCTATGTGTTGTGTGTCTATGTGATGTGTGTCTATGTGATGTGTGTCTATGTGTTGTGTGTCTATGTGTTGTGTGTGTGTGTTGTGTGTATGTGTTGTGTGTGTGTGTTGTGTGTCTCTGTGATGTGTGTATGTGGTGTGTGTCTGTGATGTGTGTATGTGGTGTGTGTCTGTGATGTGTGTATGTGATGTGTGTCTATGTGATGTGTGTGTGTGTTGTGTGTATGTGGTGTGTGTGTGTGTTGTGTGTCTCTGTGATGTGTGTATGTGGTGTGTGTCTGTGATGTGTGTATGTGGTGTGTGTCTCTGTGATGTGTGTGTGTGCAGCGATCAGAACCAGCATCAGCTGCTGGTTCCTCTACATCCATGAATGAAGCGGACTCAAAGTGGGTCAGAATATTCACATCTGTGTTTTGAAGCAGCTTCCTGTCAGAAATGTAACAAACTGAAATCTGAGCCACGTTGAATCAGTTAGGATTCAATAAATATATATATATATAATATAATCACCTGGAAGTCTGTAAAGTTCTGTCCGCCGCTCAGCTGACACGTTTACGGCGTCGAACAATGTGCGTCTGATCAGGCGTGTTCCTAAAGGGAGGCTTTGGGTTGCAAGTTCTGAAACTCCAGACAGACGGGTCCAGTAGAACACCTGGCAGACAGGCTGCACGTGTGTGTGTGTGTGTGTGTGTGTGTGTGTGTGTGTGTGTGTGTGTGTGTGTGTGTGTGTGTGTGTGTGTGTGTGTGTGTGTGTGTGTGTGTGTGTGTGTGTGAATGTGTCTGCGTATGTATTTATGTGCGCATGTAGACGTGTGTTTACATGTGTGTATCTTTGTGCGTGTGTGCGTGTACGTATCAGTGTATATTTCTGTGTGTATATGTGATCGTGTATATATGTATATAAGTATATATGTATGTGTGTGTGTGAGTGTTAATGTGTATGTATCTTTGTGTATATGTATTTATGTATATGTCTGTTTATATGTGTTTGTGTTTATATTTATATGTATGTATATGTGTGTATAAATGTATATGTGTGTGTATGTGTGTGCGTGTGTATGTGTTTGTTTTCTATGCGTGTGCGACTTTGTGTATGTGTGTGTATGTGTGCGTGTATTGTATGTATATACGTGTATCTATGTATGTGTAAGTATGTGTGTGTGTGTGTGTGTTTGTATATATGTATGTGTGTGTGTGTGTGTGTGTGTCTGTGTGTGTGTGTGTATATATGTATGTGTGTGTGTGTGTGTGTGCGTGTATATATGTGTGTGTGTGTGTGTGTGAAGTTTCATTTCACTTTAACCATCAGTCTATAAGTCACGTAACGGACGCCGATACACACACACACACACATACACACACACACACACACACACACACACATGGAGTCAGAAATAGAAAATCCAGTGGGCTTAAATCGTCATTATGACGAAAAAGTGAAAGTATATAAAAAAGCTCGAATGAAAGGAGTCTCTATTCTCTCCTTCTCTCCCTCGCTTCTCCCTCTCCCGCCCACGTTTGGAAAATTCCATGCTGTCATTTGCTAAGACAAGATGTCCCGTCAACCAATGAGACTCCTGGAAAAAAGACTAGAGGAGACGGTGAGAGGAGGAGGGAGAGAGAGGGAGGAGGAGGACGAGGGAGAGGGAGAGAGAGAGGAGGAGGAGGGAGGGAGAGGGAGGAGGAGGAAGGAGAGAGAGAGAGAGTGAGGAGGAGGGAGAGAGAGAGGAGGAGGGAGAGAGAGAGAGAGAGAGAGGGAGGAGGAGGGAGAGAGAGAGGAGGAGGGAGAGAGAGAGAAAGAGAGGGGGGGGGAGGAGGGAGAGAGAGAGAGGGAGGAGGAGGAGGAGGAGGGAGAGCCCGTGGCTCTAATGGGCTGTTAGGCTGCCTAATGAAACAGCTGTCAGACATATTTAACTTTCTTCGTCTCTCTCTGTTATCCTCTCATCTCTCTCTTCATCCGTCTCTGCCTGCCTCACCTCCTCCTCTTCACCTCCTCCTCCTCACCTCCTCCTCCTCACCTTCTCCTCCTCCTCAGCGCCCCTTTAATGCCTCTTCATTTGCTTCGTCCTGCTCTCCTCCCCCACCCATCCTCCCTCTGTTTTCACTCTCTCCCTCCTCCGTCCTCTTCCTCTATCTTTCCCGCCAAAATGACTTGATGTTCTGATCCAGTACGAGTGAATCTCAGGGAGACGGTCCGATCAAAGTTCTGCTTTCATAGAGAGAGAATCTAAATGCAGGCGGGGCAAATAAAGAGGAGGGGACTAGTGGGCGGCGAGGACCTTCCTGCTCCGCCTTATTCACTGCGGTCCTCAAACCTCTCGATCCCGACGCTGTAAATATTGTGAAATGGCTTTTATTAAATAAAATAAACTATCAGCCAGCAGACCAAACACGCCGGGTCAGAACCTTAAACCCTGAACCAAACACTGAGAGGTCCAAGTGAACGCACAGGAGGTCCGGGACTGCCCCTGCAGACGGGTCCTTGAGCAAGACTCTGGACCTCCACCCTCCCCCCGGGCGGCGCCGGTGGCAGTCGCTGCTCCTCAGGGGTTCATCAGTGTTTCCTCCATGAGTGTGAGCGCCTGATGATGAAGAGTTCTTCCTCACTTAAACTCAAGTGACCCTTCAGTGTTTATATATTATATATACATATATATATAAACTTTGTAACCTGTTTATTCTGTTTACGGCACAAACACGTACTCGTGTGTATTTGACCTGCTCTTATTTTGAAGGAACACAGCAGAAGTAACATTGTGTATGTGTTCTTACCGATGAAGTTATTCAGAACAGTACTTCTAGTTTTTCATTATTCAATTTAAAAATACTCTCTCAGATTGAACTGACACATATATGTAAAGTATAAGTAAATAGTTTCTTTGCACATCCTTGTTTATTCTTTGATTACGGTCGTGCCGTCAATACCGTCAACAACAACAACAACAACAATTATTTTCCACATAGTTGTGAGGAAGTAAACGTTCAGGGAAAGTAAAAAAGGATAAAAATCCAACGGCAGCCTCGGCTGTTCCCATTGGTCCACAGGGTGTGTGCGTCTACCTGGGCGGGTCTTAATATACATGGGCGGGTCTTAATTCACCTGGGCGGGTCTTAATATACCTGGGCGGGTCTTAATTCACCTGGGCGGGTCTTAATATACATGGGCGGGTCTTAATTCACCTGGGCGGGTCTTAATATACCTGGGCGGGTCTTAATTCACCTGAGCCTCTGTACGGGAAACACTGCTTCTTGCAGCTGAGGTTGCTTCTCTTCGTAATGACGCGTGGATCCATAGAGACCCAGATCCACTCAGAGAGTCTGACGGTGCTGGAGGTCCTCTCAGGTGTGATCAGCATCTAGTTGTCCTGCAGACAGGTGACTGATGAAAACATCAAACGTCAGGTCCACAACCATCTACTGGTCTGCAGGTACGAATGGAACATGAGGGATCACTGTTAGTTCTGTTGGAGCGGATGAGTCTGAGCGTTGTGTGTTTGGGTCGGCGCTGCCTTCCTGTTTGAACGCTGGTTCCTCTGCTCCACAAATATTTGCTGCTCATGAATTAAAAATGATGCTGGTGAATCTGTGACTCTTCATCTCGGAGTAAAAGCTCCTTTGATACCTCCTGAGCATAAATGAAGATCACACATCAGCACCAGCGCCGGTGTCGGGTAAATACCAGGAGTTATCTACGTGAAAACGTGTTCGGTCCAAAGATGGTTCTGGCTGAAGCACAAGAAGCCTTCTGTCTCAGCCTCACACACGGTTCTCCGCTCTTCGTCCTATCAATGTTGAAATAAGGGTTTCCGGAGTTTTGGAGTTTAGATACAGATGTTTTGCAAATTGGGAAGTGGACCTGGACGGAACCAGCAGTGCTGCGCTCACTGTTGAGTTTGTGTGAAGGACAGAACATGGATCTTGAATGTTCTGCTCATGTTTGGTCTTCCTCTCCGTCCTCAGGTGACTCTGGGAGGGATTCTGATCGGCATCGGCCGTAAGACCTCTGACTGTCAGGGAAACACCAAGTACTTCCGCTGCAAGTTCTGCAACTTCACCTACATGGGCAGCAACTCGTTAGAACTCGAACAACACTTCCTGTCCTCGCATCCAAATAAAGTCAAGACGCCGCCCACCACGCCTCTGCTGGCCTCCAACAATCTGACGGCCCACGACAACCAGACCAAGGAGAGGAGTCCCTTCTTAGACGGAGCAGACCGGGTCTCCGTCAGAGCGGAGGACGATTCCTTGGTGGGCTACTCCATCCCGGTCAGGGCGTGCTCAGAGGGGTCCGGCTGGAGCGGCGAGCCGGGCCGGGGTTCTATGCAATCGTACTATTGGTGTAAATTCTGCAGCTGGAGCTGTGAGTGGTCCGGGGGCTCGGCTAAGCTTTTAGAGCACTATGAACAAAGACATAAGATGAGTGTCGGGGGCAACGCCAGCCCCAAGAACTCAAACTTTGGGGGTCTGGAGAGAGAGAGGGAGAGAGGGGGGAGGCGAGAGGGAGGAGAGAGAGAAGACGTGACATCAAAAGGTCGCAAAGATATGTCGTCCAATAATCCATCCAGCAACAGCCAAGGTAAGTCAGTGTGATGTAAGGTATGATGTCATACAGTATGATGTGAGGTATGATGTCATACAGTGTGATGTGAGGTATGATGTAAGGTATGATGTCATACAGTATGATGTAAGGTATGATGTCATACAGTATGATGTAAGGTATGATGTCATACAGTGTGATGTCATACAGTATGATGTAATACAGTATGATGTCATACAGTATGATGTGAGGTATGATGTCATACAGTGTGATCTAAGGTATGATGTCATACAGTGTGATGTGAGGTATGATGTCATACAGTGTGATGTCATACAGTGTGATGTCATACAGTATGATGTAAGGTAGTAGTACTGTAATAGCAGTACTACTAATACCTTCAACTTTTTTTTCTTCTTTATACAACTACGTTTCCCTTAGTTATACTCATACATGTTTTTACTTATATATTACTATATTTTTATTCTTTTTCTTTCCCTTTATAGTTGCTTTTAAAATTTCAGACATTTTACTTTTAAATAATCTCAAGGTTTTATTCAAAGTAATACTTTAAATAAATGTTTTAATAAATATTTATTTTTAAAATAATTTATATATATAAATAAATAAATACTTGTTTTAAAATACTATATATATATATATATAAATAAATATTCATTTTAAAATAATGTGTGTGTATATATATATATCAATCTTTGTTTTATTTTTCTACTGGAGGACATCTCAGCGTTTGGTCGTCGTGACGACTGTCATTGGAGGGAAGAAGTAAAAGTGCTGATCATTATTAACATGAATATTCATGAGAGAGAAGCTGCTCTGATGGGATAGAAGATTACAGATGAGACAGCAGTCGTCTGATTGTTCTTCCTCTGTGGCTGTGATGACCTTTGACCCTGACGCTACTTTGCTCCAGCAGAACTCTTCTCTGTTTTCTGCTCCCCAGGAGACGCAAACAGCGGCGACCCGGAGGCAGTGGTGACCAGCTACAACTGTCAGCTGTGCGACTTCCGCTACTCGATGGCCCACAGCGCCGACGTGATCATCGTGGCGCCGCTGCTGCTGCACTACCAGCACAACCACTCCATCCACCGCTGCTGCATCCAGCACTGCATGTACTGCCCACAGGGGCTGTGCCAGCCGCAGAAGCACCTGGGCGAGGTGAGGCTCCCCGTCGCTCACGGGTTCAGCTGGCGGTTCTTTCAGCCGGGCTGCACAGACATGCGTCCCGGCGCCACAGAACTTAACGCCGTCTGGTTTCCTCAACAGGTGTCTCACCCTTTCGCTTGTCGGAAGTCCACCTGCCCCAAATGCTGTTCTAAGTTCCCTCAGGCCATCAAACAGCAGGACATCGGCTCAAAACCCACCACGGCCACCTCCCCCAGCATGACCCCTCCTAGTCTAAGAGGCGACCCCGTCGTGACCTTTCACCCCGCTCATCCTGCCCATCCTGTCGTATCACAAGGTACTCCAGCACATTCTCTCAGAACGTCTACCTGTAGCACCTGTGTCCCTGGCTCCTCCTCCTAAACGTGACTCTGCTCCTCCGAAGGCGTCACCCACCTGTGTGACCAGTGTGCGTTCGCCACCACCGACATCGACGTGCTGCTCCGACACTACGAGAGCTGCCACAGCCTGATCAACCTCAAGGCGGCGGCGCCGCGCGTCAAAGCGGAGGAGGAGGCGGGCGGAGACAAGGAAGGAGGCAGAGGAGAGAGGGAGTTCTGCTGCACAAAGTGTCACTTCATCACAGAGGTGGAGGAGGAGATTTTTAGACACTACAGGTAAGAGATGGATGAGATTAAAGAGATGGATCGGATACTGATCATTTATGGGGTATTATAGGATCTACATTATTTACAAACTTGTAGAGAGAGAGGGAGAGGGGGGGAGGGAGAGAGAGAGAGCGAGAGGGAGAGAGGGGGGAGAGAGAGAACGAGAGGGAGGGATTGAGACAGACAGGGAAAGACAGAGAGGGAAAGAGAGAGAGGGAAAGAGAGAGAGGGAGAGAGACAGAGAGAGAGAGGAAGAGAGTGTGTGTGTGTGTTGTGTGTCTGGACTGATGGAGGAGGTGGAGGAGGTGGAGCGGAGCCATCAGACAGGGGGCGATCACACAAACTCTCCAGCTTCAGTCAGAGAGTAAATATTCCGTTCATGCTGAGTGTAAATAAAAATGTTTTCTAGAATCATGAAGGTGAACTCTGATAAAAATATGATAAACTCCTTCATTCAATGTTTATCTCATGTTTTATTCATTCAGTTCATCAAACTTTCAACAAATTCATACAAAACAAGTTAGAAGATGTTTTTTTACAGTAAATAACAGAGAATAAATATTATATGTGGTATTCGCTTCTATTATATCAGTGTTGTGGTTTTGTAACTACAAATGAAAGATCTCCTTCATAAAGTAGACCGGGTTCTGCTGGGTTATGGACTGGGTCAGTACCGACAGCTGGAGTGTCTAAAGAACAGAAGTGTCACATGACCTGAGTGTCATCAGGTTTTTACACGGACTCTAAACGTTACATAACGGACGCCACCGGCTGGATCCCTTTGATCTTTATTTCTCTATTGTCGCTGGTATTTGAAGACTCCTAGAAGAATTTAGGACCGTTTCCGATCCTCCATCCCTGGAAGCTGGTGAGATTCCGTCAGAAATTCCAGCCGAGGAACGTGGTCCACTTCCTGCGTGCCCAGATTCATATTATCTCATTTGGATCCTTTGCTATTTCCTCTTTTCTGAGTCTGTGGAAGGAAATCAGCAGCAGGTCCTGGTGACCCAGACGTCATGTAATCCTGGCATCAGCTCTGACATTTGAAACTGTGAGAATGTGGTTCTGTGGAAGCCTGAGGAAGAGTCTGGCCTCCTCAGCCTCACATCTTTAAGCTATCTCTGTGCGCTCACACTGAACCCTGGAAGAAGGTCCAGTTCTTCGTCAATGCTGCCGGACTCACCCGCCGCCAAAGATGATGGTTCGGCGAGATGCAACATCCTCCCTGACAAAAACTCTTGCATTACCCACAATGCAACTCGCTAGCCCACAGGTTGGTCGAAGGCTGGAGATGCAGCGCAGCGGATGGAGCCTCCTGAATCCACGCACACACTCTCTTTAAAAACATTTCCTGTTTCTCCAACTGATGCGTTTTCATCTCAGGCGGCGCCCTTTCACTCCCAACGCCGCCGTCGGACTCCCAGTGTAACGGCTAACAGAGTTCTTACGGACTATCGCTCCTCGCTGTTTCTCTCTGGGAGGAGGAGGATTAGCCCGTCAACGTAGGAGCAAAGACTTTTAGAGTTTGACGTAAACCGTAAGCTTTAATTCACAGCCTTCAAGAAGGACGGATAAGTCAGAATAAACGCCACTGCAGATCTGCTGCTCATCCAAACACACACCAACACACACTCATGATGTCCAGTGACAGGGAGAGAGGGAGGGGAGAGAGGGGGGGAGAGAGGGAGGGGGGAGAGGGAGGGGGGAGAGAGAGGGAGGGGGGAGAGGGAGAGGGGAGAGGGAGGGAGAGAGAGAGAAAATCTCTGTAGACGTGTTGATCTAGTTTTGCTTTTTTTGTTTTTTTACAGAAACACAAACTGATACACACAAACACACACGCATACAAACACACACACATACAAACATACACACTGATACACACACGCACACACTAACATACACACACACACACATACAAACACACACACATACAAACATACACACTGATACACACACGCACACACTAACAAACAAACAAACACACACAAAAACATACACACAAACATACACACTGATACACACACGCACACACTAACAAACACACACGCACACACTAACAAACACACACGCACACACTAACAAACACGCACACACACACACACAAAAACATACACACTGATACACACACGCACACACTAACAAACACACAAACACACACACACACACACACACACAGACCCTCTTAGCCAGATTTCTGCAAGCAATCAATGGAAGATGAAACGTTTGATTCATTCGTGGGTGAGAGGAGGAGAGAACGAGGGAGGAGGAGGAAGGAGAAGAAGGGGAGGAGCTACAGACACAGTAAAGGAGAGATTGGATGTAAGTCAGAATGAGGAAGAAGGGATGGAGAGAAAGAGAGAGAGGGAAGTGTGGAGAGAGAGCAGAGGGGCGTTCAGAGTCCATCACACCCTGAACAGAACCTCGGCTCTGATCCGCTCAAATAAACCCACTCAGCTTCACCAGACCAAAGATCCGCCTCCAGAAAGTACAGTCAGACTCAACCACCTGACTCTGTCTGTCTGTAACACGGAGGTGGGTCACATCCAACAGGTACTGACCCGGAGCATGTTGGTTCCTGACCCAAACCACAGACGCGTTCAGACTCTCAGCGGAAGATTAGGGTTCATGATGGCGTGACCTCAGAGAGTTCATGATGGCGTGACCTCAATGGATTTGTGATGGCGTGACCTCAGAAGCCATCATGAACCCTCTGAGGTCAACCCTCTGAGGGTGACCTCATAGGGTTCATGATCGCGTGACCTCAGAGGGTTGGTGATGGCGTGACTTCAGAGGGTTGGTGATGGCGTGACCTCAGAGGGTTGGTGATGGCGTGACTTCAGAGGGTTCATGATGGCGTGACCTCAGAGGGTTGGTGATGGCGTGACCTCAGAGGGTTCATGATGGCGTGACCTCAGAGGGTTGGTGATGGCGTGACCTCAGAGGGTTGGTGATGGCGTGACTTCAGAGGGTTCATGATGGCGTGACCTCAGAGGGTTCATGATGGTGTGACCTCAGAGGGTTCATGATGGTGTGACCTCAGAGGGTTCAGGATGGCGTGACCTCAGAGAGTTCATGATGGCGTGACCTCAGAGGGTTCATGATGGTGTGACCTCAGAGGGTTCATGATGGCGTGACCTCAGAGGGTTCATGATGGCGTGACCTCAGAGGGTTGGTGACTGCGTGACTTCAGAGGGTTGGTGATGGCGTGACCTCAGAGGGTTGGTGATGGCGTGACTTCAGAGGGTTCATGATGGCGTGACCTCAGAGGGTTGGTGATGGCGTGACCTCAGAGGGTTCATGATGGCGTGACCTCAGAGGGTTTGTGAACGCGCCACACCGGTGCAAAGAAGAGGGAAATATTTCAGGCGATGACATCATTCGTCATCCGGCGGTTTTCCAGCCACAAACAAAACTAAACTGTGAGTGTGGATTGAGAGCTGACCTCTGACCTCTGACATCGCCACCGTCCACCAGGGCAGCGTGGTCCATGAGAGGACGCTGCATCTTCAGGAGGTGGTCCAGTAACAGCGGCGCTGAATGATCAGAATAGATGGAGGTGACTTGATGGAGGAGTGATGGCGGCAGGAACAAACAGGAAATACAGGCGTGACATAAAGAACAGAGGAAGAATAATCGCTGGTGGTCTTGGTGGTCTTTAGGTGAGTTCAGGCTCAACACTTTATTCTTTAGAAAAAAGAACCACGCCTTCCTATGAAGGGTCTCTGGACCCACTCGCTGCATGAGTTCTGACCCGTTAAGCTTTACTAACACAGGTGTTTGATGGACATTCCACAGACATCTGGATCCCTTTGATCTGCTGCAGATGTTTAAAACATTCGGTGGGTGGATCAAACAGATGATCTTCAGTGAGCGAGTGAACGGGAGAGAGAGTGGAGAGAAATGATATTTCAATCAGAATATGATGCTTTTATTTTATCCGGCTGTGTCTGAGAGTCTCGTTAAATTATGGGATGTCAGTACGGTGTGACGACCTCGACCTCTGTCTTCTGGTAGTCGTCGAAATGAAGGTGATGAACTGAGTTCCAGTTCCGGTCCATCCTTGATTCTGTTCTCAGGCAGGCTTAGAAAACCCCCTGCCCTCAGAGCCTGGTTTCAAAAACCCATTTGGTTTGGACTCCAAGGAACCGTCTGACGATGCTGCTGAGGGGCTGGGGGGTCGGTGTTAGAGTTTCATGGTGGTCTGCTGTCAGGTGTGTGCAGTATGGGTCATGTTCAATGGGTGGTTAGTGTGGGCACCAGGGGTTCTGTGTGACGTCTGCTGGGATGTGGACCAGTTGGTTCTGTCTCATTCATGTCTGGCTGGTTTAGCTGTGGACCCATCCATGTCTGCAGCTTTTGAGTCCAAATCACATGACCTACAGAGACATAAGGTGTGTCCTATCACACCTGTCCTGTATGTGTTGAATTGTTAAGTATTGTTTCGTATCATATCCAATTTGATTGTATCATATTCTACCGTATTACGTCGTGTTTCTGCCGTATTGTACCGTAATGTAACGTATCATATCATACCGTATTGCGTCGTATCGCATGACATTGTCTCACGTCACATCGTACTGTATCTTATCGTATCGTAGAGTGCTGTATCGTATCGTACCGTATTGTATCGTATAATTCCTTATCGTATCGTATTGCGTTGTATTTTATCGTATTGTATCGTATCGTATGTTTTGTATTGTACGGTGTTGAAACGTATCGTACCGTATTGTATCGTATTACATCAGATCACATCACGATGTCTTGCACAATATCGTATCGTATCTTTCGGTATTATATCGTATCATTTTGCATCTTATCTTGTTGCTTTGGGTCTCATCGTATCGGGTCGTTTTGTAAGTTCTATACTTTGATGGTTCTGAACTATTGTCATGGTTCTTCATCTCTATGTTCTGCTAAAGTCAAACCCACATCTGTGGCCCAGAATCGGGTCACGGCGCCTCAGGGTCCGTTAGAGTTTGTTGGTCTGTACCGACCCTGGATCTGACTCAGAAAGAGTCTCAGAGGACGTTTCCCTCTTGGACAGCAGACGTGTGATAGCTGCAGATGATGGACTCTATGGAAAGACCCAGCAGCTTCAGCGCCGCCGAGCTCCTCGCCGCCAGAGGGAGGTGAAGGAGGAGGGGCCACACAGAAGAGGAGCAGAGCAGATCTATAACAGTTATGATGCCAAAAATAAGACTCTGTGGTACTCGGGCCGTAAACTGCAGTTTGCCCTTCTTTCCTCCCTGGAGAATTGTTCTGGCAGCTTCCCACGAGAGTGAGGGATGCTGGATCAGAACCAGAGCCGGCAGCTTCCCCAAAACCCTCCTGCTGCAGGAATGAGAAGATATCAGTCGGAGAATCTTGTTCACGTCCAACATGATCCACAGTGACTCTGGAGGCGGAGTCATCTTCTCCATCTCATAGGTCCAGAACCGCATCACCACGATTCCTACAGAACCGAGGAAACGTCACGTACTGATGGACTTTCTGGTGGTTTGAATCATTAGAGATGTCTCTTGTTGTTACTAGTGTGTGAACGTGAAGCAGCGCCCAGAAGGAGGCGGAGCTCCGGCTCTAGATGCCGCAGTGATTAGGATCGTTTGCCTTCACATGAAGCAACCGGACTTTTTTCTGAGGCAGGAGAATCGGATCCGCTGTGCGTCGCCGATCACTGGGGGCCTCGCCAACAGGAAATGAATGCGGTTGGTTGATGCGGGTTCGTTTACGGCGCCACGGTTTCTTCATAATTCTTTCTGATTTCCTGGACCACCGAGTCGCCGCCTGAGCCGGGACTCGCTAGAACTCGCTAGAACTCGCTGGAACCGGACCTGAGCGGTCGGAGGAAATCAAGCAGCCGTAATCCTTCCACTCTGAGAACTCCGAGGACTTTTCCTTCCTCGTTGGATTAGAATCAGTCAAACTCTTTTTTATGCCCCTCATATTCAAATAGAATAAAGAGTTAAAATGATAAACGACAGATTTACGCCTTATTTTATTTATAATTTCACTAACGTTCAGAAGTTTGTAAAGGATCAGAAAAATGAAGAAAGAAAAAATAAAATCTAAAATAAAAAACGTACGTACATAAATATATATGAATGTATATATATATATATATATATATATATATATATATTTATATATATGTGTAGCTCTATATACAAACTCTTCAACTGTTTACAAACAAACTTGGTTTTACACATATTTACAAAAGATAAGTTAGATAAGATAAAGTTAAAAGATCCGGATATATGTATATATAAACATAGATGAATATTTATACACTGATAAATATATATATACAAAGATGAATATACATATACATAGATAAATACAGTATATATACA
>VRLP01006635.1:0-27082 GCA_009660295.1 Lophius piscatorius | reverse complement strand
GCTCCATCTCCAGCATCCTTCTACCAGTAGATCCACTACCCCTCCTCTTCACGGGTCAGAACCATCTCAATCTGTCCTCTCTGACTTTGTCTCCAGGACGTCTCACCTGGACTGTCCCTCTGATGTCTCCTTTCTAATCCTGTCCTTCCTCCTCACTCCCAGAGAACATCTGAACATCTTCATCTCTGCCTCCTGTGTTCGGGTCAGAACCACCGTCTCTAAACCATCCAGCAGAGCTGCTCTCACCTCCATCTTGGAAACTTCATCTTTCCCTTCACTCCTGCTGCTGCTCTTCTGTCACAGATAACTCCTCACACTCTTCTCCACCCACTCCACCTAGCTTGCACCTAGCTTGCTCACTACAGATTGCAATGTCAGTCTGTCCATAACCATTAAAAAACAAAGGGCTTAGAGCTGATCCTTGGTGCAGTCCCACCTTAAAACCATCTGTCAATCCTTCTGCATTCCTCACTTCTGTCATTCTGTCCACATAAATATAAAGTTATGTTAAAAAAAAAAAGTTTTTATGAGTGAAATATGATATTTACAGGATAGAACTCCTTGAGATTCATATGCACCAAATCTGGAAGAAAATGGACCGATGGCATGAATTTATGTTTGAAAAAAACCTGTTTTTCTTAAACACGCTCCCCCTAGTGAGAAAAATTTGAATTATTTGAGTAAAATATGATAAATGCTAGATATACACCAAATTTTGACAAAATCAGACCAGCTGTTGAGAAATGATGGCACAAAAAGTCTAGTGTTGGAGATAAAAGCGCCTCTTGTGGCAGAAATATGCAACTGATGTTTCCCAAAATCTATCCAGTTCTTCCTCGCACTAAGATCTATGAGGCTATAAAATCTGAAAATGATGAGATTATAAAATTATAATGGTTCTTGCGTTAAGGATCTGCTACAGTGATAATATTTCCCTCATTATATCCCCTTTTTAAGGATAATATAAAAACGTGATGCTGAAAATGAATAAATTGTCAGAATTTAACTTCCAGACTTCCCGCAGCCAAATTCATTCTCCTTCAGTAAAAATCGTGTTTGCACGAGAGGAAATGCTGCCCAACGTTCAACAGTAGCTTTATTGGATGGGCAGGATTGGGTTCGTGAGGAATGTGCCATAAAGAGGATTGAACCCGGCGAGGCTGTAAAGAGGCTCTGCTGGCGATGAGCGCAGCTACCAGCAGGAGGAAGACTTTTGTAATCCCCCGCAGGTATGAAGACAACCTGTCTCTGATTCCAGCGGTTGGCTCTCTGGAGCTCCCAGCATCTGGGTGGCATGTGTGAGAGTCCTAAATGTACGTAGAGACAATTTCCCAGCCTCGCAGACTTCACCGCACATAATCAGACATCCTCGGCCCAGAAACTGCTCGCATGGACAGGACAAGGAAAATGTCCTTTCCAGAAATACACTGGGATACAATGAGACGAAGCAGACACTCTGGTAGGTATTAGTGCTGATGAAGACCTCTTCAAGGAGACGATGAGGAAACAATCCCATCGTTATGTTCTGGTATCACTCTGCAGTATTTGAAACAGTCTAAGGGCATAAGGGCTTAAAAAAATAAAGACCAGACCAGAATATGTCCATGTTTTGCAGATAAAAGAGAGGAGTGACAAAATATCAGACTGTTTGTTTTTTCGAACAAGTTTGTGTTGTAAAGGCAAAGGGGACCAATTTATAAACCAAAGGTAGGAAATGGAGCAAAGCACAGTGCATCATGGGACATATATGAGATTTAGTACCTTCAAATCCATGTCAGTAGTTCACTCAGCGTCTGTGTAACCAGGACAACACTTGGGAGAATCTCTCTCTCTTCAGGGCTCGCTTTCTACTCCGGTACCGTCTCATCGCCTAAAACGTAACGGACTATCCGAGGAAACAAATCGGGTTTTGATAGAATTGGACCTACCAGCTCCGGTGGGAAAGCAACCTCTTTTTTTTTTATTTAGTTTTGACTAGTAGTAGGAACTGGACCTACGTTGTTGTCCCCCGACAGCAAGGCTTTATCCCCGAACCCCCAATCCCCTGCATTGTACAAACAATCGTCCTGATTGAACTTAAATCTTAGGTCGTGTCTTTGCCTATAAAAGATCGTAGTCCTCCAGTTGGATTTGGACTACATCGCACCAACGGTAATGAAGTTATGGCCGGAAAAAGATTGTAGATTCAGCTCCCTCTAGTGTCGGAAATATAAGACATACCTTTCCCAAAATCAATCCAGTTCTTCCTCACACTAAGGTCTATGAAGATGTAAAATTTGAATACAAAACATGAAACTGTCTTTGAGTTATCGCGTTAACACGAAGGATCTACGACAGCGACGATGACAGTTCCTTAATATCCCCGAATGGTCAGAATGACGTCGTCGATTTCTGTCACGTTAATTCTGGGTAGTCAGGTGTTAAATATGGTCACCATTGAGGAAGTTCTGGCGGAGGCCTGCAGTGGTCGTGCCAAGCGAAGCCGTTGTTCAGCCCGAGAGCGGCGGCGGCGAGAGACTGAAGGATCCATCTGGTAGCCGGTTCCCTCCATAGTTTCCCCTCAGGATAGCCGGAGCTCAGAGTCTTGCAGGTTGATCCGGTTAAGTGCTTGATTAGAGGTCCTGAGACTGAAACCATCTCAACCTACTGTCAAACTTTAAGTGGGCTAAAAAGGTTGGTGGATTGGAGCCGGCTGTGGTTCAACATAAATAAGGAGATCAGAACACGGTCCATGTCTGGATGGATTCCCTCCAGCTCCATCCTCAGACCAGACACTTTCCACCTGTTTCTCATCAGACACTGATCAGAGAAATCTGATGTGAGCAAAGTGGAAAATTGTGTAAAACATTGGTTTGGTGACTCAGACAGTCACTGGAAATTAACAACTATATAAAACAGAGAAATGGGACTTAATATGATTTAAATGAAAGTCTTATAAAGGCATGGACTGATTTTTCGGCTCATCTGCGAGGCTTCCACTGATTGAAGAAGACTTAAAATTGACCAAAACTCTTTAAAAAAACAACAAACATAAGCACATGCAGGAAAAAATGTTTGAAATAAATACTAAAAGTAGCACGAAAATAATAGAATTCACAAATACAGGGAAACCCTGCAGGTCAAAAACTCCCAGCATGGGTAACTAAAGACATGAAGACGGTTTCAACCGATTATTAACTTTATAACATTCCAAAAGCTGTTTGTCGTCAGGATTGAGACACGAGATCTCACAGGAACTCACGTGACCAAACGTGACTTCAGGAGAAAAACAAACATGGAGGACGATGGACGACCTCGTCGGTCCAACGCGTTATAAAGACACTAGTGCGGACGCCATACTTCCACAAGCTGCTCTTCATCTTCTTCTTCTTCAATAATCCACCTGACTCGGGGTTCAGGTATGTTTGGGTTTCTGTTCGCTGTAAAAACACCGCGACATCCGGTTATGACGCTTACCGGTTCGCTCGCTCTCATTGGCTATCGCAGGTATTCCGTCGGAGGAGGCCCGACCAGGAGTCCGAGATCGTGGAGGTCCCCGACTCGATCGGGAACAGAAGAATAATCGTATTCACGCCACACAGTGGAGAATTATTTGGGCAAAGTCGTTTGAGATAAGTCTTGAATCGGGCCACGCCCCCACCGGCCATTGGGAGGGGCTAAATCAGTCAATCAATCGGGCCTCTTATCCTCTTTTGTGTCGCCAGAATAAGCGTCAAACTAATCAGCTGTTCTATCGAGTGTGATGACATCATTACATCCTCATCGCACCACCCTGCAGGTGGTTCCTGTATTTCCACTTAAGGAAACTTATGAAATCTTGAACGAGCCTTAAAATGGGAGAAAAAGGGGAAAAAAAGATCCTCATAAGATTCATGTAAACGTGACGTTTGGAACATGAAGTGATTTGAGCACCAGGAGTTTCATTTCCTGTTATGATCCAATAGAATATTCTTTTCATGGGGGTTTAGAAGAGAAGATAATGAGGGAATTCTAACTTTAACTTTTATATATTTTACTCTTTAGAAACCTAAAACTTCCTCACATCCAGCAGGTTATTAAAAAAGAACAGCCTCCGCTGGTGGGTAATTCAAGTTCATGGAACACACACACACACACACACACACACACACACGAGATGTGGGTGGTCTTCTAGCGGCGTTTCAGCGAGCCGACACAGGATGGGCGTGGAGCCTTTCAGAATAAAAGAATGTGGTCTTCGGTGGAAGTGACACCGTGCCAAAGCCGAATTACCTCGGTCGAACCTGTGGGCCCGCGGAAACCGGACCGCTGTTATTCTTCCGCGGTTCTACGCAAACACGCTGAGAACGCCACAACAGCGAGGATAACAAGGGTCCATTATACGTCGGGGGGTTTTCATTTAAATCAAACGGTGATGTCGGACCATAAAACAACACATTACCTTCAGCAGTAAAAGCCTCCGTGTGGAGAGGATGGAAATTTGAATTAGCTCTCTCTCTCTCTCTCTCTCTCTCTCTCTCTCTCTCTCTCTAGATTCTGATCAGTAATTCCACCCGGCAGCGGCTGGGAGAGAACATGTTGTTGACAGTCGGGCAAAATTAATGAAAATATGCTGCTAAAAATGAGAGTGTGTTTTTGAAGGACTCGCCTGCTGGAGATTTCCCCCCCAAAGAAAGCAGCAGCGGTGGGATAAAATTAACCCGAGCTGCTGTGTGACAATAGTTTATTCTGTCAGTCTCCAGATCTTCTCAAACGTTCCATAATTCCCATTCATCCAAGATCCCTCCTCCCATTCCAGCCCCATTATGGCCCCCCACCAGGGACAGTTTATTTGCTCCAGATACAGGATCATACAGAGTGGACCCTCCCTGTGTTCATCTCCCCACCGCCTCTGGTGAAATCCTCAACCCCCCCCCCCCACTGGTCCGGCCCCTCAGGAGGATGCTCACCTGTCACCACTAATGAGGACCGTCTCAGTCAGGCAGGAGAGAGAGGGAGGGCTGGGAGATGTGGAGAGGGGGAGGGTGAGGAGGACGGCGGGGGAGTCCTGGGATTTGAGGTCCTGACAGCTCGTTCCTTAGGATGGATGATGGATGGGAGATTAAGAAAGCCTGAAACGGAGTGATTTCCGCTGGGAATACCGGCCGGTTGGGCTCTTGTTGAGACTTAGTGAAGCAAAACCAACAATTAAGTTTGACTTCATGAGGTTCTCTGTAGAACGCTGGAGGCGTTAGGAGAAGCAGACATGAACGCACGCCTCGCTTCAGTACGTCTGTCGGTTTAAATCCCAACAACTGGAAAAAAAAGATAGTATATATGGGATATAAATACTTATTTCTCTTTCAAAAGGTTCTGTTAAAGTTAGATAGTCTGATTTTTGTTTTTCTTAATTTCCAACAATTTAAACTTAATTCATAGCAAGTATCATCACGATACAAAACTTTAATTCCGACCAACTGTAGTTACACTCCAAAGGAAATCGCGAGATTAAAAGTTTCCAGAAGGAAGAACAAACTTCCACCTTTTCACTCCGGCGTTGAAGCTCATTAGGTGAAAAGTGCTGAGAGCTTTATTTTACTTTGGTTTCAATCATTGAAGACCTGCAGCTTCCTCCTCTCCTTAAAGGAGCGGGACGTTTTAATTGGACTCAATCTTATCCCTCGTCTGGTTTGTTTTGTCGCAGTAATGACTAACTTCACTGGATTTGTCCTGCATGGAGAGATTCCACACATTTGAAAGGTGCTGAAACACCTGAATGATGAACCGCAGCTGTGGATTCATCTTTTCTGAGCATCAGCCGCGATGAAGGTGACTGATGACCCGCTATTCTGTGTGGAGGTAGTAAAAGAGGTGAGTCGCACATCTAATTCATCATATTTTATTTTATAATTAAGTAATATCAATAATATAAATAAATCATATTTGATTTTTTTTAAATTATTAATAATTATTAATGTTGATACGTCCAATTTAATTTTTAAATACAATAATAATTAACAATATTAATAAATCACATATTAATTGCAGAAATCTGTAAAGGAGACAGAACAAAAACAGCAGGAGGCAGGAGATGCAGACTGACACGCCGTCGTCACCTCTTTTCAACCTCCCTCTTTTTCCGCTTTCCTTGTTAGAGAATATTCCCCGGCGTGGCCGCAGGTATTTGTTGCCGATAAGCCGTGTCCGGTTTTAAGTTAACGGCGCAGGACTGTAATTATCCTCCTCCTGCATGCGCCGGGGTTCCGACCCGCCTCAGGCCTGAAGCAGGACCCAAACTGAACGACGGAGCAACAACATCACACAAGCAGCGCGAGTCTCACTCTCAAATTAGCGCAGACGTGGAATGCCATACCCTGAAGTGCATCACCTGCTCCGAGAGCCCCCCCGTCAGCCACCCACCTTGCACTGACAACCAGTGAATGCTCAAGGGCGCGCAAGGACAACAGGATGCCGGGGACACAGTTTGACACGGAGATGGGTCCAAACGCTCTAGTCAACAGAAGGGTAGACTAGAGGGATGGAGAGAAACAACCTTCTTTGAGTTACAAAACCTCCCACAGCTACGGCTCTAATGACCTTTTCCAAGAAATGCATCTTGATGACATTCAAAGAATTCAAGATTCTCATTAAAATTGATTTACTGAATAAAAAATAAGAGGGTTAAGGGTTCAGCTGAGGTGCGTCAGTGATAAGAAGTACGAATACATGATAACTCAATCACAGGTTTTCGGTTCCTGGGAGAGTCTGAGATGATTGAGAGACAGGAAGAGAAGAACTGATGAACCGTGATACATGAACAGGACATCTAACCTGAGCAAAAATTAATATATATATATATATATACATACATTTATATATGTATGTATATATATATGTATGATAGTCATAACCGGTGGACAGGACGACCCCCAAAGAAGTTCTGGTTCTGCAGGTGGTGGCCACAGAACATTTCTCTCTCTTCAGCCCTCCTGACAGATTTTAGTTTTAGTTTTGCGTTCTGCTGGTGTCCTTGTCTCTACTGGTACCATGATGTGGTACCTTCAGCACATTCAGGTGGACCCGGTAGTCCAGCTCCTCCAGGATGAAGCATCCATAACAGTCTGTCGCTAGAAGGTTTGCTGTGTCTCCAAGAACATGAGAGCTTAACAGGACCGCGGGTGTAGTGGACCCAAGGTTCCTCCTGCTCCAGGACAAAGCCCAGCCTCATGTGGTCAGGTACTGATGTCATACACTGGTCCTCATGTTCCACCAGACCTGATCCGCCTGAGAACCTCTGAATAACAGATAAACCTGTTAAGAACCTTCTACTTCCTCTTTCTGTTATTGAACATTTATTCACATCTGCACTGAAAACTTTAGCATTATTCTAAAATGACACAGGTGAGGGGGTTCAGGCTCGTTGCACGTTTTGTTACTTGGGTTTTTGCGGTACCTTAGAGATCTCCAGGAAACATCTAGACACTCCGCCCTGCACGAATCATTCATGCTAAAATAAAAGCTGTTAAATGGCCTAAAAGCAAAATCCCTTATTGATGGAGAGTCCAACCCCCCGTGAGTGGCGGCTCTAAGCGAGGGGTCGATGCCTTCATCGATATGTTAATTTAACCAATCAGCTGGTTACATCAGTCGTGGTTGGAGGACACAGAATCTCCCTCTACTGGAAAAAACTCTCTTTGAGCAGTCAGACCGTGAACGTGAGCAAATTTTATATGAAAAGTTCATAAAAAAGATGGAGAAGAAAAAGAAAAGCCGGTGGCGGCGGCATGAAAAATACATGCCGACACATCTCATCATTCATATTAGAGCAGGTATCCGAGCTGAAGCCGTGAATTTAAGATGTTTTAGATGACTATTTAATGGTGAATGATCTTCACGGGGCAGCCTGACATTCTCACATTTAGTCTGACATTTCATCGGCCGCTCGGGATTCAACCCGGCCCCCACCTGCTAAAGGGCAGGAAGGGGGATCTTCTCCGAGCTCTTAGACGGACCGTCCATTAGTCTCCAAAGAAAAAACATTCGTCTTTGTGCTCAAAGGTCAGGTCAGGGACCGTTCTCTGTGAACGGTTCATTCTCACCAGTATTGTGATCTGAACTTCTGACTGTCTGTGTCAGAAGTAGTAAGGATGTAATATTTACCTGTATTTTCCCTGGGAGTTTTTATGTTGTTTTTCAGTTTTTATTGATAGTTCTTTTTATTATTTGAATGTTTAAACTTAATGATGTTCATCACACACTTTATTTTTACCTTCCTCTCTACACCCATTTACTGTCACAGCCTGAATTTCCCACTTTGAAGATTAATAAAGACGCTTCAAGAAGCAGCAGGCCGTAAGAATAAATAAGGCACATCTGTCTCATTCATGCATTCCTTATCTTAAACCCACAGACTTCACCTGCAGAACCGGAGCGGGTCTACACAGAGAGAAACGAAGACGAAGTGAATAGAACCGGACACAAACAAACGATTTAGTTCCTCCACACCTCCGATGGCACCTTTTGGCGTTCCAGCCTGATTCAGACCAGGTAGGGCCATCAGCCGCCCTCGGCCCGACAGCAGAAACCCAGAAGGAGATCGTATAATAAATATATAATGGCGGCCAGGAAGGCCGGTAGAATGTGAGTGAGGGAAGAGTGCTTGTTCTTTTTTTTTTTTTTACGATGCTTGTTTTATTATTCATAAAGGTTTCCAGGATACCAGACTCCTAGTTATTGGACCGAGTCCCAAGGCTGCTGCATTCATCCACACAAACACACACAAACACACACTACTACTACTTCTACGGGTGTGTTACTGACACACTAAATGCTGCAGAAGCTTCATTGAAGCCTGAAAAGACTTTTTGCAAAAACCTTCCTGAGTGTTTCCGTCGTTAAAAAAAAAAAAATCGTTAGTAAGAAGAAATTCCGAAATCAATGCTGTGACTCATTGGGTTCCGCCATGGTGGTGATAAAAGCCCGGGTTCGATTGCTCAGGTCACCACGTTATGGGCCCTAACACAGAAAACCGGCCTCCGCATTTAAATATTTTATTAGCTCCATCCGCTAACTCCGACAATCAGTCGATATCCGGGCAGAGAAGAAGAGGCGGCGACAGCGCCTGCCGTCAATCATCTTTACGGCCTGGTTCAGGGAGGAGTAACGCCGCAGATGCTGAACCCGCAGGAAAGTCTCCCTGCAGAACACATCGGAACTTCTCAGGTAAGAACGACTGACTGAGGGAAGAAGAACAATCAAAAAGGCAGAAAAGACACTCCTAAAATCAGAGGCTGTGTCACTGCTGTTGGATTTATCAGCAGACAGGAATCCGTCCGACTGCAGGATCGAAGCTCTCAGATATCGCTCAGCGGCGAGGTTGGTGCCGTCTTACAAAACATTCTGCAGAAATTGGATCCGTCGCTTTCCTGTTAGGTAAAGAAGACAAGACCAGAAAGTGGAGCCAGCACTTTTGTCAATATCACACGCATCGCTGACTCAGAGTGCTTCCGATCGGCTCGACTGGAGGGTCTCACCTTAACCGATAATAATTACAGAATCTAAAATACAACGCGTGACCTTCCCTCCAGTCTGGGATGCAGAACACAGTAAAAAGCTCCTTCACCTACGGTCATGAGCTCTGGGTGGAGACGGAAAGAATGAGGTCAAGGATACGAGCTACTGAAATGAGCGTCCTTCATCGGACGGCTGGACTCGACCTTAGAAATAAGGTTTGGAGCTCGGAGTGGAGTCGCTGCTCCGTCACATTTAGTCCTTCACATTTAAAGGAGCCAGTAACGTGATGAATCACACATCCCAGATCTGGATGAATTCATTACAAAAGAACATAAGAACAAAAGAACATAAGAAAGATCATGATAAACAAAATCATGAACCCATGGAGGAGTGGATTCAGAATCCTACCCAACATCATAGGGGATGCCTCCAGCTCTTGACTCTGTGCTGGGAGACACAGCAAACCTTCTGGCGACGGCGCGAATGGATGTGCCAATGATTCACCATCATTATTGCTTCCCGACTGAACAGGTTGATATCCTGGAGATGGATTTGACTTGGAGTTATAATGTTATGATTATGTTTTCCCTTTATTTCATGACATGATTTCCCATCATGTCTAGTTTTCAAGATCAGTTTCTTCACGACTTTTTCTACATCCCATAACTTTTCCTTTTCTCTGTGGGATTAAAAGAAGAAGCGTCTTGACTTCGTCTACCTCAGACAGGACAGAACATGAACGGCCTGGTCTATTAACGGTTATCTCCTGCTTTTGAAATGAAATCTTGGCCAGAGTTAAACAAAGGCCCAGAATGAACAGCGAGGAGGAGGAAGAGGAGGAGGAACTATCACAGAAGAGACAGCGGGGAGTTTTTGCATTCAGAGCGACAAGAGGAAGAACAAGACGGGAAATTCATTTTGCTCTCTGTCTGGGTCTCTCACCAGAGATTAGACTGATGCCGTCTGCTCCCGCGGTCCGTGTGCAGAATATTGATCCGACTTATCAGCGCTGCTCATTACCTGAGCTGAAGCCGGTCCAATATTTGATTTGTGTACCACGGTGTTGTTATTCCAGCAGTGTGGAGCTGATTGGCTGATAAGGAGAGCTTCTCCAGCATGGTGATCCACACGAGAAAACCTCCACCTCCTGGAAGAGGCACATCGAGGTGGAGCAGAGCCAATACAGAGGGATCAGAGTAGACTCTCTCAGACTTTACTGCCCTTCCTCATGGTTTTACTCGGTTAAGTTTGACACCTAAAAGTAATTTAGTGTTCTTTGAGGAACTGAAATGTTAGGAGTCCATTTTGAAGGTCGGACAGTAAGAAAGTTCGCCCACAACTGATTCACGTTGATCCGTTTCTCCACAACATCAACATTACATCTGGGTCTGGGGCCTTCATCTCCATCCTCATCATCTTTTCCCCGTTCTTCCAGCTCTCTGGAGAATCGTTGGGAGATGGCGATAAGAGCGCGTTGATATTCTGCCGAGGCTGCAGCGGCGTCTGGGTCGCCACAATAACCCAAAGGGGGGGGGAGGAAAGACGGCTTAAAGAGAGGAGAAGAAAGGAGAGGGGAGGACAAGAAGGGGGAGGAAGAGTCTACACAGCCATTCCATTGTTGGATTCAGGGTTCAGACTCTTCCGTTACCCGAGATCTTTTCTGTGTTTTCTGACAGCGAACTGTAGGAAAATCAGATTTTCGAGGGATAAATGGAGATCGGTGAAGGTGTAAGAGACAACGGCTGAGGTGTGGCTTCCTCCTCCCTCCTTCTTCCTCCATGCACAAACCCAGAACCTCTTCACAGGAGAGGAACACCAGCACAGACCTTCAGAGGTCCGGTAAACAGCCTCCCAAAGATTCCTGAACAGTTAGATGGTTTAAATAAATACCCATAATGTTAAATTATCTTGTCTAACTTTCACTAAAGCCGTAAAAACTGATTTATGTACAAGGTTTATCTCCTCAAGTCAATTCGATGCATCAGATTTGGACTAAATCGGACTGAAAGATGAAAAATGATGACACCAAATCTTTTTGGAAAAGAAAGCTCCCCCTGGTGGCGACTTTTTTCGTGGATATAAAAAGTAAACCCAGAATTGCACTCGTATGAAAACACGTATATAATCTCTCCGCAGAGTCCAAGTCAGAGAAGTTCTGGTGAACTAGAGTGGATCCGTTCATCACCGGGCCGACACAAACAACCACCACAACAACACTGGACAAAAATAGACAAATAGAAATGTAGCAAAGTAGAAACTACAAAAACTGGATATATAATAAAACTATTTTAAATCAAAAACAAAATTTCCCCCTTTTGGGGTTTAAAAAAAAAACATAAAAGTCACATTCCAAACGATTCAAGTGGAATTTGTGATAATTATGGGTGGGAGAAAAAAAAGTAATTTAACACTTTTATGATTTTCTCTTATAGAATATAAATAAGGAGGATGAGTCAAAAAACTGAAGAGTTAAAATGCAGAGCGAGAGTCGGAGAAGAAGCTCTACTTCACTGAACTAACCCGACTCTGCACTGCTGTGAATATTTTTCATGCATGTATTCATTTCCTCCCGCTAAATCTGGTTCTGGGTCTCGGTGGCGAGGAAACGCTGACATTCTTCTCCTTGGCAGCGTCCTGGAGCATCCTGGGGGGATACTGAGGTGTTGCCACAGCAGATGTCTGCTGGTTGGCCACAGGCTCTCCTCGCGGGCAGAAGTATGCAGAACACCTCTGCAGGAAGGCTCGTTTTATACGAGGCTGTTTTACGGCGAGGAGGCTGAACACCCTGGCGCTGAGGTGGGGGATGTTATAGACAATTTCACACGTGTTTAGAAGAGGGTGCACATGTTAGGGTGAGAGATTCATGTCGGGGGAAATGGAATGAGAGTCTGCTGGTAGCATCCGTTCATGAAGAAACGAAAAAGAGAAATGAAAAACAGCCACAAACAAAAAAACAACCAGATGAGCTCCTCAGCCGCTGCAGGATGGTTCTTCTTACAACACAAACCTCTTCTGACTCCACATTAGCAGAAGGCAGCTCAGTAAGCGGTTCCGCCCGGCCACAGTGGGACACCAGAGAAGAAGAAGAAAAAAAAATCGTTCTGTAGAGACTTTATCTACAAGTTGCTGCTTTACGAGACTCATTTCCATCAATCTCCCTTCAGTCCAACATAAACAGCCACCAGAAGGGTCCAATCTCTGCTTTCTGACGGATACCCATAAACAAACGCACAAACAAACTCGCTCAGGGATTTCCAAGTTCTTATAAGGTTCTTCCTGCACTGAGGCTCCGAGTTGAAGAGCAGGGAGGTGGGAATCAATTTGGGACAAGCACAATTCACTCGTCTTCCTGCCTGCACTCAATTTACCTCACCTCCATTTATTTGCATATCCATTTATACATTTATCTTTAGTGAGGTCTTGGGGGCGGCTGTTGTGTATATATGAATTTCAATGTGCTCATTAATATTCAGATGTGCGGCTTTAACATGGTCACCATGTGACACAAAGCTGGAAAAAGAGAATTATGTCCCCGTGGATGAAAAAATACAGATATACACACAATTTTCCCCATATAGACACTAATTTGTTTACACATGCTGAATTAATTCATCACACTCACTGTTCGTCTACTGTAAGGAACAATAACGGCAGCTCAGAGTTTTTATGTTCCGGCAACAATCGTTGCCTGCTGATTCCACAAATAAGCTCTTTGTGACTGGCTGAAGGTGGAATTAACTGCCTCTGTGTTTGGTTTCAACACTCATCCCTGGTCAGACCCCCGTCGGGGTTTAACCTAGTATGAGTCAAAGGAAAAATAAATAAATAAACAAAAATGGCCTGATGGTGGTTCCAATTTCAACATCTAAAATATCCGGTGGTTACTGCTTCGGGGAAGCATGCTAACATGCTAACATAAAGGTACATGCTAACATGCTGATCTTACAAATTAGCCTTGGAAAGTTAGTATTTTTTCAAATTTTGCATATAAAATGTACAGCCATAACATTAGAACCAGGGATAGGTGAAGTCAGAATAAGATTGATTATCTCGTTTCAACGGCTCCTGTCAGCAGAAAGTGTAAATATTGTAGGGAAAATGGGCAAGCATGAGGATCCGAGTGACTTTGACAAGGGCCAAATTGTGATGGCTGCAAAAACAGACAGACGAGAATCAAACACACCATGAAAAGAACAGAAAGAATAGCAGAAAGAGACTGATATGAAAGCCGAAACCCTACAATAAAGATAAAAGACATCTTAAGTGGTAATACGGATAAAACAACGGATTTTTAGTCAACAGACTCCGTTGATCTGAGACCAACAGGGAGGTTCTTACATAATTTAGGGGCTAAGGCAGATAATGAGAAGTCACCTTTGGTTAAAGTTTGGTAAGCAGTCCAGTAAGAAGGCGCCGGTTTGAAGACCTGAGAGTCTGGTTTGGGGTGTGGGGGGTCAGTAGCTCAGTTATATGAAGGGGTTCAGCCATGAAGAGCCGTTAAGGTGATTAGGAGAATCTTAAAAATGGATCCTGTACTTGACAGGCAGCCAGAGCGTAGACCCTAAAATTGGTGTGGTGAGTTGTAGATAGTTAAGTGCCATTTGGTCTTTTATGGCAGCTAAGAAGTCACGTAGAGAATTTATGTCGGGGTGAGTATTTCGTTTTATGGACATGTACAGCTGGGTATCATCAGCGTAACAATTGTAATATATACAACAAAAGAGACGTATTATTTGGCTAGGGGAAAACATGTAGAGGGAAGTGATTGTACATTCAGAGGCCGGGATGGGTCAGAGCATCTTGTTGGGTCTTCCTAGCCTGCAGTAGATTGTATCTACCACCAGGGATCTAAGGAAGGACAACTGGTGAACTGGCGACAGGATCAAGGTATCCACAGCATGCAGAAAGTTCATGCACAGAGGGTGGGGGGACCGACATAATATTGGGGCTCATGTTATGGATGAAAACATCCAACATGAACAGGGCCAGAAACTGAACAATTATTTTTGCCAAGCTTGTATTTACTTCATGTATTTTGTGTTCAAGGAGAACTGTTTAGGACGTTTTAGGACCTCACCCGTTTGCTTACGTAGTTTCAATACGAGATATTTTATCATCGGCTTCTACCCGCAGACTTCATAGATCTCTGATGATGAATGAAGTCCTGGAGTTACACTGAAGTGCTGCAATTAAGATAATTGCTCATTACCTCCTGCTGACCTGCCGCTACTTCAGAGCGAGATTGTCTCAAATGTATTGAAGTGTTAATTATACAAAGATAGAGCGCAGTCGTGGTAATGGTAGCACACGGACATCAAGGTTGAGAAGCTCTCTCACATCAACCATCTGCATGTCCTCTCTCACCACATCCAGAAACCACCTCTTTGCTCCTCCCCTTCTTCTCCTGCCTGCAGCTCCATCTCCAGCATCCTTCTACCAGTAGATGCACTATCCCTCCTCTTCACGGGTCAGAACCATCTCAATCTGTCCTCTGACTTTGTCTCCAAGACGTCTAACCTGGACTGTCCCTCTGATGTCTCCTTTCTAATCCTGTCCTTCCTCCTCACTCCCAGAGAACATCTGAACATCTTCATCTCTGCCTCCTGTCTTCTGCAGATCCAGCAGAGCTGCTCTCACTACCATCTTGGAAACCTTTCCCTTCCCTCCTGCTGCTTTTCTTCTGTCACAGATAACTCCTGACACTCTTCTCCACCCACTTCCCCTTCTTCTTCACCTATTCTCCACACTCCCCGCTGCTCGGAACAGTTGACCCCAAATGTGTGCTTCTGTGTTCAATAAAATAAAACGTTGATCATAAAAAAGAAGCTGCTATCTAAACCCCACAGGTTATGTACGCAGTCAGGGGTCAAGCGGTCGCAACAAACGTTGGTTTCAAAGTCTGACTGGTGCCTCCCTGGTTTAAAATTCAAACTTTACTGGTTTCAAAGTCTCTCTGCGGTTTCTGAGTGGGTGATTCCAGGTCTCGGGGTTAAAATAAGGCTTTTCTTGCTACTGCTTTGCTTCTGGTTGCATCATGCAGTGGAGAGCGAAGCTCTGAAGAAGCAGAGATTCGCAGCATTAGTGACGAGTGAAATGTAACCCACTATGGGCGAAGATAAAGGAGTGCACGGTTTAAAATTATGACCTGATGACCCACAAGTCGGCTGACCTTTACCCTCAGGACAGCAGATCATGTCATGATCCGTCCGGTCCAGAACTGTATTTTACTAACAGCTTCTTCTGGGGGATGGAGGTCCAACTGGACCGGCACAGAACTGCTGTTGATGCTGCCCACCATCATGAACAGTACATTTTAATTTGTGTTTTATCGTACTGAGTGACGCAAACTAATTAAAGCATGAGACTAAAATTATTTTTGTAATGATGAATTCACTCTTTATATGTTCAATAAACTGTAAATGTTTAAAATACTTATAAAATCCAAAGAGCTACAGGGAATAATCTTTATTTTTGTGATCTAAAAATAACAGACGCTGGTGGATTTGAGGTTTCCATTAAACTGGGGGGGTCCGGCGTGTCGCAGGGAAGGACCCTCCCAGTTTTGAAGTGCCTTTTTTTTTCCTTTTTTTTTTTTTGTAAGTGCTTATCCATTTCGGGTCGTAAATTCCTGACAGTGTTGACACAAAAGAGAGGATCAACCGCTAACGCTCACACTTAGAATCACTTTAGAGTCACCATTGTTTTTTTGGATAGTGGGGGGAGGAAAAGGCCCACAAAAACCTAGACAGATGCTGTCGTCACCAAGAGCAGGGGTAAACTTCCCAAAAAAGCCCCAAATCACTCCCATGCGTTGTACAATCAATCCCCCTGACTTAACTCTTCAAATTAAATGTGGGGCTATGCCCCTAAAACAGGGATTTAAACCCAACCCCTCCCTGAGTAACATTTGAGCTATTATAGTAAAATACAATATATACATTTTAGATCTCTTTGTGTTGATTCATAAACAACAAATTTTGTGTAAGAATTATAAAGAAGGAAGTTGGGGGTAATGGTGGTGGAAATATGCAGTGGGCCTTCTCCAAAAATCAATCCAGTTCTTCCTCGCACTGAGGTCTATAAGGGTATAAGATTTGGAAATGATCCATGAAATAGTTTTTTCTGTTATGGCATTAAATTATTTTATGTTCTATGTTTTTCCATTGCAATGAGTTTTTGTAATCAGTATTATTCTGTTTTTTTTCTCTCCATACTTTAGACGGTTTATTATTTTATTTTTATGTTTCCAAATTTCGGTCAAGTTTTATATTCTCTTAACAGTTTTATCATTTTACTGCCTCCAGTGTTTCCTCACTTCTGTTATTGGAAGATTTATAACAAAAATTTCCTGTGTGTGATCAGTGAAGACGCTGCTTTTACAGAGATTGATTGATTCGTTGATGAATGTTTAACAACAATGATGTCTGGTGGCACTAATGACTTTTCCATTACCTGGATCTCAGAGGACATAGCTATTTATGACAGAATTGCATGGAACTGTGTGGTAGGTGGTTTGAATACACAAAATAGTTAAATGAATCAAACCACAGCGGATAAAAGAAGGCCGTAGTTTTTATGCCAGGTCAGGAGTTGGCGGCAAAACTTTCCAAAGTGAACACCACAGAGAAGAGACCGACCATTATGGGTCAATGACGTTCGCTTTCCACAGTAGCGGTGCTGAAAATGTACAGTTTGCCTGAGGAGCGACAGTAAACTCAACAGAGTCTGTAGCACACACACAAAAAAGAGTTTTTTTTCTTATTAGGTGGAGATTTGCAACATTCATAGGCATAATAGGGCTGTGACATCACTGTTTTCACATTTTTGCAAGTTTACATGGAGACAGAAACGGTGGAGTTTTCAAAATATTACACTCTTGGACTCGTTTTCAAAACCGTCCAGGCCCTCCAACATCCACATCCAGGCCCTGGAAAAGCTGTTGCCACCTAAATAAACGGTCAAAACACAACAACCGTTTAGAGTTTTATGTGAACACCCTTTATACGTCTAAGCATCGACCTGAGAGAGTTGGTGGTTAAAAATCGAAACACTCCATCAAGGTTGTGTGACCCCCTGACGACCACCTTTTCGAGCCAAGGCTACATCCACCTCTAAATGGTTGTTATAAAACATCAAAAATCAAGTCAACTCCTGAGCCAACCATTTCAAAATACTCTCTTATTATAGCAAACGATCTCTGGCAGTGGCACTTCCCCTGTCTTTGTTACTGGTACCAGGTTTCTGCGTGGTCACGGATTTAAAGATTTGAGAGTAAGGCTTGCGGAAGCCGTGTTTTACGAGGAACTGGATGAAACATGTTACCCTTCAACCTTACAATCTATAGGATGTGCTCTCAAAGGCACACAATCAACACATAAGCTGGGAATCTGGGACTCGCTGGGTAAATATTGGCTCTTACAGGAAGTGGTCCCATAACGCCTGAGCTCCTGATCAAGGAGGAGAGGCAAAAAGAAAAAAAGACGGATCAATAGAAACCCAGCAGGAGAGCGCAGTGAAAAGTGTCGGTGAAGAGCTGGGGTGATGTGCAGGGGGGAGGTGGGAGTGGAGAGAGGTTGATGGATCTGTACTTGGGATGTGACAGAGGCGGTGAGGTAGAGGTGTCCCGGAATGGAGGAGTAATCTTCTCGCTCATTGATGGAACGCTTCACCTAACGTCATACATCATCGGGGGGCGGCAGCACCTCTGGACCCGAGTCGATATATATGCCCGCCGTTTTTCTCTCTTCGAGGGACTGACGCCACAAAACACGAACCGGTGGAAGGCTGGAGGATCATTTCTCGATGATGCAAACAACATTAAGGAGTATTTTTTCTCCTTTATGTCAAAGTATGTAATTTTTACAAATGCAGCAAAAAAAAAAACTGCCTTCTCCTGGATGATGGATTAGCACAGAACTAAAAAGTATAAAACAAATGGACCAGAGAAACCGATCCTCCAGGTCTCATTTGTAACGCTCGTAAACCCTTCGTCGTGAAAATCCTTGTAAAACGAGGCCAAGTTTGTGCGAGTTTGCTCCCCTGACATACTTTAACTACAAGTCAACACACCTGAGTCCTTGAGAAGTCGTTTCCCTTAACCCCCGCCTTTATGCAGAGTAGTGGCATCCTGGCAGGTCGATAAGATAAGAGACGCAACGGTCCAATAAAAGTTGGTCAAGGTCTGAGAACCAACAATCATTAATCACGTCAAAGCGCATGTGAGGAAATGCGTTTGCGTAAGTACTGTCAACACAAAAGGCCTTAAAAAGGATTTAAGGACGGTTTGTTTATCTTAGTTTTGTTACGCTTTCAGAGCATGAAGAAGTCGCGGCTATCCGATGTCGGGATTGTCCTCCTCATACAGTACCTATAAATCTATGTCTAACAATGTTGTTTCAAGTCCAATACATCTAAAACTCCCAAAACCACAGGCTTAGGCTGGGATAGAATATAAACCCCCTTCATCATCGGACATGTTTTTACGAGGCGTAAAAACTGGAGTAATTCTGAGGAAGAGGAGGAGAGGAGAGTTCACTCCTACCAGGATGGAGAGACAAAAACAACATGTAAGTCAGGATGACCTGTGGAGTTTAATGACATCAACACTATAGCTACGTCTATACGTGATCATGTTTTGGCTGCATTGCCTCAAAACTGGTCAATGGCAATTTGACTTCTGAACCACTTCTTATGCCTAGCCACCTTCCTTGTAAGGAAGATGCCAGCAGCTCGTTTGCAAACTGCGATATTAAGGAAGCATTTAATAAACAACCACGTTTTAGAGATGCAGCATTTGCTGTTTGACTTTTACTTCAATGGGGTGGTAAACCCGAATTCCATAGTTTTGATATTATTTTTTCGACATAATCAACAACGTCACAATGCTAATGCTAGTTTGCTCGTTCCTTAAGATAAGATAAACCTTCATTAGTCCCACAACGGGCAATACTATACTATTGTATTACACCATAATATAAATATAATTTTATGAACAATTTAGATCTTGTTGAGGCAAATATGGACTAAATCAGAATAAGTTCTGTCCCCAATAAAAACAGAACTATCCATAAAATAGCTCCTCCTAGGAAGATAAAGGTCATCTAGTCGATCCATAAGCACTCAATTCTGACTTAATCGAACCAACGGTGGAGAAATTATCGTCCAAAAGCTTTAAGATGTAAAGATCCCCCCCTGGATTGGGGAGATTCGGTGTGTATTTGGAGGGGGTAGCATGTACTGGGTCCCAGTACAGGCTTAGAGTGGTAGAGAGAGTCACTGCTTGTTTTTCTTTAATCATCGGTGGTTCCCCCTCTGATTTAAAATTGCTTCAAGATTTCGTTTTGACATAGACTGGAAACTATTTTCCAATCGTTCAGGTTTAGTGGCAGTGGCGTTGGCAGAGGTTTGTGCTCTGGGAGTGCGTTCTAGCGTCGTTGCCATTTTTGCCACAACAGATGTCAGTCAAAGATTCAGCTCTGCAGCAAACGTAGAATCTTGAGACGGAGTGATTTAAACTGCCCGAGAATAATCTTTTCTTTCAGCTGGCCATGAGATTCCCGCACAAAAGATTCTTACGCTTGCTGGTTTCTTGGGAGCTGCAGCTGATTCTCCTTACGGTTAAGCTAACATTGACATGTATCTTCATTTTTTTAAATAAAGAAAGACAGTTTGGACAAAGGCTTTTCTGTTTGCTGCAAGGACGAATCAACCTGGACCGTATCACCTCCGTCCTTCAGGCAGATTCTTGAGAACTGTGTTCTCTGGGATCCAGTGGAGAAATTAGTATTTTTAAAAACAGTTTCACTGAAATGTGGGAAATAATAATCATATTGTCTTTCCCCTAGTGCCTCTGAGACATCATGTCATTACTCTTTTGACTCTGAGACGTAATGACATGACTCTAATGTCAGTGTGAAGCAGTGATATGGCCTTTGTGACACAATGTCTTGACTCTCATGACATGACATGACTCCAGTTCCTACGCATCACAGAGACACAAGAGCAAAATCACTGCATCAAAATGATGTGGCTCTAGTGTCTCTGTGATGTAATGGTGTGGCTCTAGTGTCTCTGTGATGTAATGGTGTGGCTCTAGTGCCTCTGACCGCATGTCAATAATCTAGTGTCTCTATGATGTAACGATGGGGCTGTAGTGTCTGTGTGACATCATTTCATTAATCTAGTGTATCTCTAGTGTGATGCAGTGATGTGGCTGTAGTGTCTCTATGATGGAACGATGGGGCTGTAGTGTCTCTGTGACATCATGTCATTAATCTAGTGTCACTCCAGTGTGATGCAGTGATGTGGCTGTAGTGTCTCTATGATGGAACGATGGGGCTGTAGTGTCTCTGTGACATCATGTCATTAATCTAGTGTCACTCCAGTGTGATGCAGTGATGTGGCACTAGTGTCTCTCCAGCCAGTAGAAAACCAATCCATTTCTTAGAAGGTTCACTTGTTGCCCTGACTCCGGTTAGGCTCTAGCGCCCCTCTGGGACCATCACCTGGGTCCCTGTGGTAATCAAAGAGGCAAACATGCCCTCAGAGTGAACTATGGAGGCAAGCTGTAATCTGTATTCTGCTCCCATCAGCGGCCCCCCCTGTGCCCCTCAACGGCGATGATTCAACCAATCGCCTCGGCGGCTCATTCTTTGTCCCATCAGAGAGTGGCGAGTGCCAAAAGGTAACAGGGCAGACCACTTGTATTCACAGCCGATCCCATTTCCACTGCTCTACATGCAGGCGCTGTATTTCAATGGGCTATTTTCCCCACTCCTCTATAGAACTGTTATCACCCATCAGCCAACACTGAAATATGGTTCAGGCTTTATTGCATTTCCATGGAGCGGAGTGTTCCTCGTCTCCGGCATAGTGTTATCTCAGGCAGCTTATGGTGATCCTTCACTTGGACTTACTCCTCTCATCAATTCTGGCCGTCGCTCTGCTGAACCTCGTCTCCGATTGGCCGGTGGTTTTGGCCCGCCTCATTGGAAATAAGGTCTGATTGGCTCTGCCTTTTTCTTCATCAGAGGAGACTTGGACAGCGGGGTGACCCCTGGAAGATCTGGAGCACGTTGTGATGAATTTGATTTTTTAATTTGATTTTTTTTGCATCGATGCGTCGACACGTAAACACATGCAAACATGCAAACAGGGAACATCACACTCCTCCAATCCTCTGATGAAAATACTGCATGATTTCGAAAACAGCCGAATCTCAGCCGCCTGCAGACTCGGCTTCCAAATCAAAGTTAACCTTCGCTGGAAAAAGCGCTTACCGTCGTGCAAATTAAGATACGCAATCAGCCTCATTCACACTCCCAACGAGGCAAAGCGTTCAGATTTGCCAGATTGGCTAACTGAGCTTGATGAACACTCCAAACAGACCGAAGGACGGCGTCTGCTGTTTCCGCTGCAGACAGATTGGTCCTGTGCGACTGCAGGAACGATCCATCAAACGTACTTAGTGCTTTTCACGCGGCACGGAAAGGAAAATAATATCCCCGTCAAATAATGTGAGAATTACCAAGGATCTGCACCTTCACAGGTGTAAATGTCATTCTTTGGTGGTGATGATAGAAAATGACTCCCACAGAGAGAATAAATTGAAAGATAATATCGTCTGAGGGTATTGTGAAAAAAATGACCGAGAGAAAAAAAAGGGGGATTTCAGTTAGAGCAGAGATTTAAACTTTCAATCTGAGGAAAAAGCGGATGGACAGCTCTGCAGTTAAAACCTCTGAAGCAGAGAGAGAGGATGAGGCAGAGGAGTAAGGAGACATAAGGAGTGAATATAACAAAACGTGAATGAGGATGCTTTAGAGGTAGTAAAATAAAAGATTCCGAATAATCGGTGTTTGAAATAGTTTAATCATAGTTATAGTTAATATTCAAAGTGCTCAATTGATTTTTATGAGGTAGGGCATGACTAAAGGAAGTTCTCCTACAGGTAGAGGGCACCACACTCCTGCGGAGGTGAGCTCCATTACATTTTTGTTTAGAAAAGATAGGTGTGCTACAAGAAGGGTTGAAATTGCAGCAACAAATTCTACGCGGAAGTGAAACTTTACAAGGAATCTAAGTTGCTTTGGTGGAAGTTATCTTCATGAAGCTAGGCCTACTGTATTTCTCCGAAAAGCCCCCTATCCCCTGTGTTGTCCCCTACTTTTACAGTAAAATATCGAGTTGATTCAAGTCAATCTGCAAAAGAAAAATACTTAAAGTAGAACAACAGCTGATAGAAACAAATCTGTCCCCAACTGCATCAAAGAGAGTTTAATGTCATTTTATCAGTTTATAAACACATTCTGAATGGTAGCATTACAGAACATCCCAGAAAAAAAAGTCTTTTTTGTTTTTCTCAATGTTGCACTAATGTTTTTATCACTATTCTGACCTTTTTTCCCCGAAAAATAATGTGGACATAACACCGCATTTAATTTGAGGAGTTCAATCAGGGGGAATCGCCTGTAAAACGCAGGGGATTAGGGGCTTTTCAGGGTTATACCCCTGCTGTCAGGGCAGACAGTGTGGGCCTAGTTCTCAATATTAACTTCATGGAGATAGCAGACATTAATTTTCTTGTAGCCGGAGGGAAGGTGAGGGGGGTGAAGGTGAAGTGCAGGAACAGCAGAGAATCTGAGCGGAGCTGCTGGATGTTGCTTTGTCTGCTCTGGTGGAGAGCTTTCACATCCAGAGGTTCAAAACACACTTCCACAAACATCAGCGCTAAATCCCCAGCCACTGCTGCTGTGGCGCTCCTCGACCGCTTCAAACACGCACACATCTCCAAAACATGCCGCTTCCATGAGTGGAGGGCGCGTCTTATCTCCGGCTCAGCGCGGCATCAAGGTGCTCAGCCCCTCACTATCTGTCTGTTATCACCGCGGCTGCAGGGGGTCTCTTTAGCCAAAAAAAAAACAAACCCTCACTTTCCTGCCGGTTCAGCCAACTGGCAACCCCCCCCCCTTCCTTTCTCTCCTGCAGCAACTCCTCCCCTCGCAACTCGCCTTCGCCAGTTCCACATTTCGTCCGGCCGGGGGGAGGCTGATGTAAGAGTGGAAGTAGACGCCTGCCAATAGCTGGACCGGCTGGACGGAGACCCTCAATGGGAGAGAAAAACAAAGAAGGACAATTTACCCCCTGAACCCGACATGTCAAACAGCAATAAAGCTGCTGGAGATGGCGGCGGGAGAGCGGCCAGAAAAACCCAGATACACGCACACCTATAAATGCAATCAGCGTCAGCTTCATGTAATAAACTCGCCCAGAATTCCCACTCCCGGGTTTTGCAGTAATCCTTTTTTCCCACAGTGAGGGAGCCAAGGGAGATAGGGAGGAGAGGTTTTCCAACAGCCGATAAATTAACATGTTCTTACACGCGGTCATCATCATGTGTGTTTTGCATGGATCTTGTTTGAGGGGGAGGGGCTAATGTGTTTGTCTGCGCCCAAACAAAACATGGCAGTAGATGTCTGATCGGCGGAGCGGCACGGTTTTAAGCGGCGAAGTTAATGAAGATTAGAATGAAGGTGATGACACGCTCTCTGGATCAATATGTAACGATGAGTCATCCGTCGCATCCAGGCCATTTTTACAGCGAGGAAAGATTTGTGAAGCAGAGCGTATGTGGAAATTAAATCATCATATTCACAGGAAGCATAAAAGTCAGCACAAGGGAGGGGCGACAACATGAAGGGACACAAATCACCATAAAGTCTGCCAATGGTTTCTTTCAAAGGATCCAGACCAGCTTTCCACGCAGGTCGCAATTAAATCTGATATTTACACGATACATCTTTTAGATGATTAATATGCATCAAATTTGAACAAAATTATGTTTGAGTTTATTGTAAAAAGCTCATGTTTCACTCCCTCTAGTGGATGAAACATGAACTATTAAAGTAAAAACACAATATATACAAGATACAAGACTCATGGAGTCTATTCACCAAGTTTGGACTAAATCGGACCGGCGACCGAGGAGTTAAGGCTTGAAACCTTTTGGAGATAAACTTCCTCTAATGTCGCAAATATACAACCGAGCTCCCCCCAAAATCACTCCAGTTCTTCCTCGCAATAAGGTCAATGTGGGTATAACATTTGGAAATGATCCATGGAACAGTTTTTGGGTTCTGTCCGGGAAACAGTGTTTTGCATTAAAAAACTTGTGAGTGAAATATGGAAGTGGTCTTAATCTGAACAGGTAAAGATCCGATTCCATGTGGTTTGTGCCGTTCACACTGACATAAAAAGTCACATATGACAGAAGAAATCAGAACTGGGCCGCATCTTTCCTGCAGTGTGAATATAGCCTAAGATTATTGAGGTATAAAAAAAGGTTTCATAAAATAAGCTCCCCCTTGCGAGTTAAATAAGGAAGTGGCTCAAATATGGAAGTGGTCTTATGGATCCGAGTCGAGGATCAACACGCGGACGATCGGTGGAGTTCACAGAATGTTTGAACACATCTCCACCTCTGAAGGATGCCTTCCGCTGTCAGACTGCATCAAGTCCAAGGTCCGGACAGATGACCTCATCGCTCCTCTGTCCAGGAAATCCAGGATTCATCTCCCCCCAAAAACACAAAACGATTTTCAACTTATGTTACTGATGATGCACAAACACTGTAAAGCCACAGCGCCGGCCCAGACCCGCCTCTCCATCCTACCACAGAGACGGAGCGCCTGTCGGGTGGATGTGGGGAAGAACATTACCAGCATGCAGGGAGGAAGACGAGGAGGCAGACAGGGAGTCTATTCTCCTGGATAAATATTTGATCAGTGGAACTCTGATGGATATTGATCGGAGCCCTTATCCGTATTTTATTGATCCGCCCCGACTGTGATCACTATTTAGAAGAACACACACACACACACACACACACACACACACACACACACACACAACCCGCTTTAACCCATGAATATCGAATCCCACTGAAAGGTTAAAGGCTTGAAGCGTCACTCAAGTGTTTGGGAATTTTGAAGGTTGTGCAAACAGCAGCCAAGATTTAGAAATGAGAGAGAGATGTTTGTGGGTGGGCCAGCCCGGTGGTACACACCAGAAGCCCCGATCAGGTTCCAGGTGATCAAAGCCTCTTAACAGCCAGGTTTACATTACTGTGACGTCCTTGAACCCCCCCCACCATTTGTTCTACAGTCCTCATGACCCTCCGGCTGGTCCCACCAGCCAGCCCCCTTTAATCCGCTCTAGAGCTAAACGCTGCAGACTGGAACCCAAAACAAGTTCTACGGTTCTTGAGATTCTCTGACCCAGTCATGTAGTCATCTCAACTCTGGCCTTGTCAAAGTTACTCACGTTGTTGAGCCACAGTAACGAGATAATTAATGTTATTCTGAGCTGTCAGTGGTTTGTATGGTAGCTGAGGAGGCAGAGCAATCGCTCGCCAAGCAGAAGGTCAGCGGTTCGATCCGAGTTCTGCCCCTGTAGTCCACATGCCACTGGATCCTTCCTCATGGACGGGTCAAAGCAGAGAGAAAATGTATTTTTCATGTTGTATTGTGATTAATAAAAGGTTTTATGCAGCATAGAAACCATGAATAAAAGAAGTGCTGATGTAGGCGCTGAACTCTCTGGGGTTACACTGTGAGGATGCTGCATCCTTTCCTTCAAACCCAATCTTCCAAACGTGACCGCCCCAATTAATCCCCATCAGAACCCCTCGAACGACCCAATCATTTTCCACTAATCATGGTATTATTTCGGATCTATCCAGAGCATGGGGCTCCTGCAGTATTACCTCAGGTCCGCTGATTAAATGAATATGGAGAACTTGGAGTTCCTGCAACAACATAATGAAGTCACTGCCATTCCAGTCCACGCATGAATCAAACACGTTGAACTTGATTTGAATTTCGTTAAAAGTGATTGGCTCTGACAGAGGGTAATATGTCCAAGTGGGGAAGGTAGAATTAAAGATAATTGAATTCCCAGGATGCGGCTGCAGTCTGTTGTCATAATGGGCAAAGCTGCTCCAGGCAATATTCCCTCCTACCGCCGAGCGATACAAGCGCCTTCAGACAACCATCAATCACAGAGCGAGGGGAAAATCACGCCGCTAGTTTGATTTCTTCAGGCCTAACCTCATTAGAGAAGTTTACTGAGAAGCAATTTATGTTTCCTCTCACACGACTTAAAAATAAGATAAAATTAAAAAAGGTAAATCGCTAGAAAGCCGAAGGAACGAGGAATGACCACGGATGGAAATCCTCAAACTAAATCTGAAATGATGTATGAAAAAGTGTGGATTTTTTTATAAAAGAGCTCCCCCTAGTGAATAAAATAAGAACTATTAGAGTACAAAACGATACACACAAGATGGATCCACAAGTCAATTCATGTGCACCAAATTTGGACTAAATGGCACCAACGGTTGGGTAATGGGCATTTGGGAAGCTTTGAGTGGCTACAAAGTAAAAGCAGATAAAAGCATCAATAGAAAATAAAATAATAACTATATGAAAGCCTTACCAAAAAGCAGCAATGTTAATTAAAAGTTATAGGTTCTGCTAAAAAGGAAAGTTTTAAGTCCTTTTTTAATTGTGTCAGTCGTCTGTGGAGCCCTGAGATGGTCAGGGAGGGCATTCCA
>VRLP01006634.1:0-27084 GCA_009660295.1 Lophius piscatorius | reverse complement strand
ATAGTGCGCACGTCAGAGCAAAAGGACGGAATGGAGTTTTCTGAGCGGGAGCGGGAGTAAACAAACTTAGAACGGCAACTTCTGTGAATGTAACGGGGCCGGCAAAGGAGTCCAAGTTGTTTAATAACCGATATGCACAACGGACTGTTGTAGTTGTTGAATTTCATCAGTTGGGAGACGGAATAATTCATCATCATGCCAGTCGTGGAGACTAGCCCGTTATTAGCCGTTAGCTTTGGACGAGACGCACAGAGGACGTTGGTAGCCGTTATTTTCATGGAAATATATTCATATAAATATGTAATATTTATATATATAAATCATATATATGTATAAATCATATACATATATTTACAAATATGTGCTGTGTAGCTTACAGGGGCTACACAGCACATGTGTAGCCAGCATATTCAGCCTCTCACTGAAACAGATTACGGTTCCCATGTGTCTTAAGTCACCCATCATCCTTCCAGTGTCTAAGAAGTTAAAAAGCGCAAAAGAGGCTCTTCTTCCTAAGAAAGCTGAAAAAGGGAGCCCAGTTCCCACAGAAATTGATGCTCAACTTCTATCGGAGTACCAATCGAAAGCTTCCTCACCAACTGTATTAGGCCAAGACCATCTCCACAAGACGCTCGAAAGTGGCCGGGGCATGCAAAGGCCAAAGGGCATCAACTTAAACTGCCATAGCCCCTGCCCAATGGTGAAGGCTGTTTTCGGGCGTGCCTCCGGTACCTGCTCCACTTGCCAGTAGTCACTGCTAAGGTCAAGGTAGCTGAACCAGCTGGATCCAGCAATGTATTCATGGGCCTCATCAATCCGGGTCAGCGGTTAGGAATCTTTACGTGTGACTTCATTGAGTAGGCGGTAATCCACACAGAAGCACCAGGTGTCATCCTTTTTCTTTACTAAGACCACTGGAGCGGCCCATTGGCTTGTGGAGGGCTCAATGATGACTGCCTGAAGCATCTCTTTGATCTTTTGCTCTGCCGGAGGCGGATGGGAGGTGCATTACCAGTGTCAATGTCATGGTGCGCATGTCATGGTGACTGCCGCTGTGGCTGGAGATATGTTCGCGGCCGACAGTTGAGGTGGCGCAGCGCCGTAACTACCCATCGCTGCTGGTTGAGGAGACACAGCATCGGCCGTTTCCGCCGCCAGCACTGGTAGGCCGGATATCCTTTGCTGAGTCCCTCGTCGATGAACTCTCACCACTGGATCCATCAGGAAGGCCAACTGGTTCTTCCCCATTGTTCATCTTCATCAATTGCTTACTTCCATTCATTGGGCATGCACCATCAATGGCATGTAGGTGTAATGAGTTATTTTATGTCTTCCACCACCATATAAATTGTCTGATCACCAGTCTCTCTATGTGCTCTGAGGATAGACCACTAGGCCGAAACGTTAAGAGGCGTGTTGTTAGAACAAGGCAAATATAAATTGATGCAATTGAGTTTAGTCACTTTGTACTGGAATTTTGCTTGTGCTCTCTTTTTGGGTGCTCATATTTTGATAACATATTTTGGGTTGATGGGCAACAATATATTTGGGAGGGGCATCCATTCCATGGTCTTACTTATGCAATTACTTTGTTCATTTGGTAAAATTTTGTCTTTCGCTTTTTTTGTAAATAACAATTTTATTTCTTTGTATTTCATATTTCACAACTTTGAGGGCTAGTGTGGTACTGTTTCATTAATATTTTTTCATATTCTATGTGATAAGTCAATATTTCTGTATTCTATAAGGAGAGAAGCGACACGTAATTTCATTACACATTTTATAATGAAAATTAAGCTGGATCTGATTCTAAAAGATTATCATTTCTTCCACAATGTAGTAGCGTTTACAGTCGCGGCGGGGTTGGGCGGCACTGTAATGCTTTGTGGCCAGCGCTGCAAGACACTTTCGTACCTCATCCTCTCTAAGCTGACCCAGAGCCGGTTCTGGTACATCACTGCTGATGAAATGTGCCTGGCGTGTTCAGGTAAACGGCACAAAGAGGTCCTGCCAGAGGATCCTTCCACAATGACATCTGTCCCTCACCTCCTTTAAATAATAAGTACCATCCTAACCCACAAAAAAATTCCAAAACTTTTCACATCATAAAATACATGGCCAGCTCAAACTCATTCATCATCTGTTTCTGCATTGTTTTTGTTTTTTTAGCAAGGCAGGCCTTTATTGTCTTTGTGCCAAATCAAGCTAAAATGCAAATGTCCTCACTAGAGCGAGTGCTGAGTTTGAAACATGGCAGCACCACATAGTGCCCTACATGAAAAAGGAACCGCTCCCTATGTTGATATAAAGGACTTTGTTAAGCTAAACTTATAAAAAACTACTCCTATTCTCAGTGGTTTATACACCAACAGAGACATAGCTATGAATTTCAAATTCACACAGAAAACCCTAAGTTTTATAAACATACTGTGCATCAAGCATATTCAACGCTTCCACAACAAATTCAATGGGGTGATGTATCATACTGACAGTCTGTAAACTAAAATAAAGTCTCGTTTATCAGTTTTTCCTAAAATATTTTCATCTGGGATATTTACATTCAAAGTGTGAATCTACAGTTGTGTGTTGTCAAGGGTTTATAATGAGAGCCATGATTCTTATCTTGTTATGTGAAGTACAACAGTTAGAGGAAGAGACAGAAGTTTCACCTAAATGATGACTCACCATTGCACTGTGTAAAATGTTTCCCTTGGTTTAAAACCTTCCTACTACTAATAAACTGTATAAGTAGTGACTCAACCACAATAACACAGCTCGAAGCTGAAAACACAGCAGGTCCGTCAGGAGAGAGTATCCCTTTGAATTCACTCCAAATACATGTTAAATTTCAAGTATTTCATGTATGAAGATGATAGTTAATACAGATTTGTTTACATTTACTCAAATACCTGATAAGAAATATTTGGCTTAGTTTATTTAGTGTTGGATCTGTTTCACTGTTTATTCAACATTGTGTATTATGGCCCCTTTTAAATAAATGATTGCCATTGCCAAAAAAAAAACATATTTCAGTCAAAATAAAAAAGGACAACTAATAATTGCTAATTACAGTTATGTTCCAGTTTGCTTTCTCCAGCTTATCAGAGTAATTTAAGCTCCACTTAAGCTAAACTTGGTGACTAAATATAAATGAAGTACTGCAAAATAGTCTGGCTCACCGTTTTGAAATACAGTTATACATGATTTGAAAGTTGCTCATACAGGAAGTCTTGGAACATTTTTGTTACTAGCTGTTGAAATAAGTTGAAACTGCATTCACAAATAAATGCTGATTAATTCAGCACATAACAGTGTTATTGGGTTAGCAACTCAGAACTTGTATCACACTGAACCAAATAGAAATGAGACAGTCTTCAATCCAGCATGCCAAATCCTGTATGATTTCAACTTTGGATGGGCTAAAGAGATTTTCGGTGGGCTTTTTTATTCCACAAGATAATACTGTTTGCCTTCCATTAATGGTTCCAATTAGAAATTATTGACACCAGCAGGGGAGAAACACACGCAATTCATTTAAAAAAGAAAACTGGATGTAAAATCTTGACATTTTCAACAGGTAGTTTGTTTTCCATGCATTTAGATCAGATTATGGTGAAAAATAAATCGACCACGTTTTTTTCACTTTGATTCCAGGTTGTGAAACAATACATCCATCAATTTATAAATTACGTTTTAGTCAACTCACAAATTAAATGATTGATATTATTTTTTTACATGGACATTGTTCGGGGGAGTGATGAGTAACATACTGATCAGCAAAAATATTAGAACCAATTGTCTCTTACATCTTTCTTCATTTATGGCACTGTATTATTGTACGGATCCATCTTAGTGTCAGTTGAGAGAAAAAAAATCCATCTGTAAGTCTGCTCCCCCAGTTATGAAATCCATGTGCACGGTTAATAAACTGCGCACAATTGTTAAACCCATAGCCAACTATTTTGTTAATCGATTAACTGTTTAATTATTATCATGCAATGTTCCTTGTAGTACCTAGTGTCTCCAAAAGTAGAATGGGAGCAGGAGCATTCAGCTATCAGGCTCCTCTCCTGCGGCACCATCTCCCAATCTTGGTTCCGGGTCATACGCCCTCTTTACATTTAAGAGTAGGCTTAAAAAAAATAAGTCATTTTTAAGATGGTAATAAGTAAACTAACTGTAAACTAAATATCTCTGGGGTTGGAATGTTGATAAGGAAAAAAATACAACATTTCAGGACGTTCACTTGGATGTTGGAAATTTCACTTATCACTTTCACCATTTTCTTTTAATTTTTGTACCAAGATAAATAGATAATGAAATTAATTGTTAGTTGAAGCTCCAAATGCAAATGTGTGTGGAAAGACAAGTGTGTCAATGTGCACTGGCGGGTGCGAGCGTCTTCTGATGTCATGTTTTATGTAGTAGCCAGTTTATAATCGGTGCACACGGATTGTAGATCTGTGGACAAAGATTGCAAATCTGTGCCCAGGGGTTCACAATCCGTGCGCACGGATTGCAAATCTGTGGGCACAGGCTGATTATCCGTGGGCACCGATTTCTAAACCGAAGGTACAGATGGATTTTTTTTTCTCAACTGACATTAGAATCAGTGACTTGAATATATTTTGTGGCTGTGCAATCTACCCACCTGAAGGCTGACACCAGTCTGGAATCTTGTTTTGAAGATGTTTATAAATTGCTAAAATAAAAGTGGATCAATTTAGCTGTTGTTTATGATATAAGAATAATTCCTATGACTTTTAAAAGTTTTCATCTCCGCTAAATATATCTGCAGACAACAGCTACCTGACACACGTACTTTGTGATCAACTGTGTACCATTACTACGGGTTTAGGTGAGACACCAGTACCACTGGTTTAGGGTTAAGTAAAGTGCTGAAGTTCCTGTATTAGCTTCCCTGCATTGTCTTCCGGTTAAATCTAGAATCAAATTCAAAATCCTTCTGCTCACATACAAAGCCCTTAACGGTCCATCACCAACGTATCTGAAGGAGCTCAAAGTTCCATATTGTCCAACAAGAACACTGAGCTCCCAGCATGCAGGGTTACTTGTAGTACCTAGCATCTCCAAAAGTAGAATGGGCGCAGGAGCATTCAGCTATCAGGCTCCTCTCCCTCGGAACCATCTCCCAAAATCGGTTCCGGGGCATACACCCTCTTTACATTTAAGAGTAGGCTTAATACCTTCCTTTATGATAAAGCTTATAATAAAGGCTGGCATAAGCTAGCTCTTAGCTATGCTGCTATTGGTTTAGACTGCTAGGGGATCTCCCATGATGCACTGAGCTTATATTTCTTCCTCTCTCACTGTGCCTCTTTATACATCCCTTTCACTTTAATGCATGTTACTCGATTTATGCATGTTACTGGATTATTGCATGTTACTAACTTGACTTCCCTTCAGTGTTTGTGCTTTGTCACTCTACAAGGTCACATGGTTGGCTATTGCTAAATGTTACATTACTATTATTGTTATTTTCAACCTGGGATACTTGCTTCTGCTGCAACCCGACCCTAGAGAAGCGGAAGAAATTGGATTAGCATAGCTAATATCATTGCTTCTCTTGCTCTCTCTTTCTCTCTCTCTCTCTCTCTTTTCAAACCCAACCAAATACCCTGAGTCTTGGATCTGCTGGAGGTCACTGCCCATTAAAAGGCAGTTTTATCCCGCCACTGTCGCCAATTGCTTACTCACGGAGGAATTTGGGTCTCTAATATAATTATATTAGAGACCCAATAATAATTATTATTAATAATTATATAAAGAGCAGCTGTACATTTCTCCAGATCCTCTCATGCAGCTGAAGGACCTCCGTAGAGTGATGTGCTTGGGTCAATTTAAAACAGGGTGCGTGATTGGTGCAGACATCAAAAAACATAGTGCCTTAATGAATGTTATCTTGTAATTCAGGAAGTCAGGAAACAAGTTGTTTGAGTCTTTATTGTGTAATTAATTTTTAATTCAAATAGCTTGTGTTATGTCTGTTGCTGTGGCTTCTTGCTGTTCAGTGTGGCCCAGTAGTATTAATACTGCTGAAAAAATGTGGCCACTGCAACTTAGACCACCTCTAAATCTCATCACAGCTATTGCATCTCAGTTTTTGTTGGGTGCGTTCCATGTTAAAAGCAACAGAGTATACTGGGTACTAAACAAAGGATTAGGTATACAATTACTTGTAAAGTGCTCACATATCTAGCATGTGATGCAAACGTTCTCTGCATTCCATGACTGTTTGGATCACAACAATAATTAAGTAACTTAAACAACTGGGTCTACAGATGCAAAGGCACATTGAAATTACATTTCTGTTGTTTTACATACAGTAGAATAGAATTTGGGTTTGGATGTGATCATAACACTAACTTCTTCAGTGTCGGTCTTCTAACATGAGCTCACATAACTCACAATGAATCACAGAGTGATAGACCACCCTTCAAGAAAAAAAAACAGTACACGATAAAATGTCATCTTAGACATTCATTCCTTTAGACATTAACCGAAACAAGCATGATTAAAGGAGCTCTCAAATGACATTTGTGGAGTTTCTATGCTTCCTTTTCACGTACACAGTCACAGAGGAGGCCATTGTAGGTGAGAAGAGCCTGAAGGTGGAGGAAGAGGAGGAGGACTTGTCACTGGTTCTGTGTGTTAGCTTTAAGAATAATGTTGAATAAAAAGACTCAATGCAGCGACACAGTGGATAGGAACATCATTTATTATGTTGGTTGCAGTGGTTTTAACACCAGATCCCACAGTTGACTAAATCATTAGCTGAATAAACCCACAGGGATTTGTGAAGCTCAACTCTGTAAATGGAACAAATATTCAAATTGCCAACATAAAAAAAGAGTGTATGTATAAAATACTGTGGATGAAGGAGGCCACACTATCTGCATCTGTACTCTGGATTGGCATTTGGACGTCATTGCTGCTTAATTGTCATGTTTGGTGCGCTACTGAAGTTGCTATCTTTATAATTATTTAGAACGCTGTTTTACAGAACATCCTCATAATTACGCTTCCGATCATAGTTTTTTCTCAAAAACAAGAGACTTATGTTGCAGAAAAGCAGCAGCACAGGCAGGAGATATGGACTTGGAGGAATATTCATCATAAACTTCCTTGAACCTCTAACCCTGAACTATTATTAATAATAGTTTTATAATTTTTTTTAAACATGAATTGATACATGCAGTATTAATACCTCTAAAGAAATACACTAACTCTTCACGTGTTCCCATCATAACTCTTCTTCTCTTAATTATTTTTTAACTGTGTGATAGATGTGTGACGTTTTTGTATGTACGAAGGGTATTTCAGTGTCTGATTCCAAATACAGTATTTGTATGGCAAGGCCGTTAAACATTTATTCCCCGGACTGGATATTAATTACTGATATCCACAATGTCTTTTCACCTAGTCAAAACTATAATTGTAGATATCTACTATTGAATTCTAACTGGTCAAATTTCCAATTCCAAATTTCCAATTCCAGATATATCTTATGCTCCTCTATTTAACATATCTAAATCGCTCTTTTCAGGTATATTAGATTTAGTTTTCAATTGTCAGAATGACGCAGTGGATATCTACAATTAGTGTTTTGACCAGGTGAAATGGCCATTTTGGCAAGATATCTTGAATAAAAGTTTGCAGTAGCTACAATTGAAATACAACCTCAAAATGAAGTAGTTGTTGTCTGTAAGGATAGTCATTCTGAGTGAATACTTTCATAATAATAGCAATAATAAAGTTAAAAGTGTCTGATATAGTGTTTGCACCATCTCAACATTTAATCCTGTGTATGGAAATAATGCTATCTCCATGCTTCCTTTCCCATTTTGTTTCTCTCTTTCACTCTTTTCTCAGCCTGCTTTTTCATGTCACCATTTTACCCGTTGCCCTCCTCTGCTTTTGATCTGCTCCTATTCCTCAATTTTTTTTTTCATCTCCCACTATATCCTCACGTTCATCTCCTGTTATTACTTTCTCTGTTTGTCTAACAATTTTTTTACCTGCTCACCTCCATCTCTCTCTATCCTGCCTCGTCCAAATTTTTTCCATCACCTGTCTTCGTCCTCCTGTTCATATGAAGCCATCAGTATGCTGAGGTCCTAGCTTCTCAATTTGGCTTTTCTTTTTCTACTCGTCTCCATCCCCTTCCTCCACCCCCTTCTCCATTGACGCTCCTCACAGATTTAATATTTTCAAAGTCAAATAGCAGTAGCTGGAGCATAGACACGTGCGGGTCGTCACTCACATGTTACCCTCTTACATCAAATAACAAAAAGAAGAAATAAAAGAAATGCCGTCAAGAGAGAGAAACAGAGAACAAAGAGGATATCAGATTGATCTTCTCCTCGTGTACCTGCCTCCCTTGCTTTCCTGCAGTGGGAGACCAGGTGCAGGAGCAGAGAGGTACTTTAATTGTGTGGTTGGGAGAGATGAGATGGGAATTCAGGTCGGGAGGCTGTTTTTGTATGTGTTTGGGTGTGTTTGTATGTATGTGTGTGTGTGTGTGTGTGTTTGAAGGGTAGCAACAGTAGCAGTTAATTGGAAAGGCACACCCGGACACTGGTCACCTCTCGACCCCGCCTCTCTGCCCTTCAAACCAGCACTATTCACTGTGTTTTTGTATGTGTGTGTGTGTGTGTGTGTGTGTGTGTGTGCGTGTGTGTGTGTGTATGTTTGTGTGTCTGAGAGATTATTTGTGTATGGGGTAACAGCAGGCTACTATGCCTATGCTCATCCTTACTCACTTCCTATCTCCCCTCAGTGTGTGTGGTAGTGATGGCGGTGGAGGAGCAGTAGGTCACTTAAGTTGTGCTATAAAAGATTCAGTACTTACTGATGGTCTCCTCAAACTAAAAAAGCTTTTTTCAAATATCTTTCTTTTTTTGCGGTACACTGTTTTTTTCAATTTAACCTTTGCTTTGACAAAGGAAGCACATCAAAGATTCTTCTCTTTCACTGCCCCACCCTGAGACAAATTATTGTTGGCCACCAATATGATACAAAAACCTAAAAATATAAAATCTTTCAGTGACAAGATCATCATTCTGAAGGTCAAAGTACTGGTGCGGGATGAAGATGACGCTCTTCTATCTACAGCAAAATCAGCTGATGTTGCACCTGTTATCTTATCTGCACTTCAACTGTCATAGAAGAGTCAGAGGACCAGTACACACCCAGTACTTACATTAATCCAACATTGTCCCTTATCTGATACACAGCACTGAGAAAAGTTACAACCTCCTGGTTTCTTTTATTTTGTGTGCTGGGGAATGCTCCCTTATTGAAAAAATCCCTCTGATAGTGAATGCAGAACCAGGCTTGGCTCCTCCCCTTGCCACTCCTCCAATAAGGAAAAGGCTATTTAAGCCACATTAGGAACCTTGGAGTTTGAGCAGGGAATTACCTTCGACTCATCCATACAAAATAGGGACTACCTTTTTCGATCCGTGCAATATTTCTAAAGTAAAGCACGTTCTGTCTCAAAATGATGCAGAAAGATTAATTCATGCATTTCTTACTTCCAGGTTTTATGATGTAAAGACCTTCTAGCAGGGGGTCCCAATAAGTTGCTGAAGCCTCTCCAGCTGATTGGTTGTCCTTGTGGGTATAGGCTGGTGGGGGAGGGAGCTTGGTAGTTGGGTGGTGGTTGGCGTCCCCTTGGGCCCCATCGGCCCCTTGCCCCTGGGGGCATGTCTGTATGATCTGGCAGCTCTTGTTGGGGTGCTTCTTTGGCCCTGGGCCTGGACGCAGTGTTTGGGCCCCCGTCGTGCTATGGGCTTTGAGTCCTGGATGTTCTCATGGCCTGGTGGGACTGACGAAGCTGTCCGACCTCTGATTGACTCTGGAGAGGGCTTGTGTACTGGTGGGATCTTGCTCCCTGCCCACTGGCCAGCAAAACAGTATCTACTACAACCTGATCTTCAGTGTTGATTCGGGCCACCAGTAGCTGCTGAACCAGTGTTTGAGGATCGCATCACTGCTCAGTGTTCGGTTCTCAGGACTCATTAACCTCTGGACTGATAGAGAGTGCATGAAATACAAAACACTAAACAGCTCAGCAAAAAACAAAAAACATTTTTCTACTGATTTTAGCACTAACCATAAATAGAAGTGCAGACAGATTTGAAATAAAAAATGAAATGTGAATGTGGCAATATATCCAGTCATTTCATCTAGTCTCAGTGCATTTCACACTTTGTGAGCCTTTGCGTGAAAAGAGAGGATGGAAGATAATGTCATTGAATACTACAATAGTAATGTGCAACAGGTACTCTTAAGCACAGACTGAACCACACACTTAGATGACAACGAGCAGATGTGTTTGATTCATGGGTTAAGAATTACATGTAGACTCAGTGGATCCTTTACTAGGTACATAAACCATGCAATACAATCCAATAGAAATGTCCAACCATTAAGAATACATTTACAATACATATTTTGTTCAGTGTTTTAAAATACTATCATAAAAGTGTCAATGCAACTGTATGTTCAGGATCGAACTTATCAAGCAGTGGAGTTACAGATCGCAACGTATAGTCTACCTCAGCTCACCCTCAATGTCAAAGAGTCTACAGTGGCTTTCAAGCATTTCAAGATTCCAATATCTATGTATGCATCAATTAGTCTTTCAAATAATTAGGTTTCTTTACATATATATATTTACAATTGTATTGTAATGGAAATATATCTAATTGGAGTTATATTTGTATTGTAATTTTTAGTTAGCCATTCCTTTACAACCATAGGTCAATGCTTAATATATGATAGCAAATGTTACTATTCCTACCACCTTGGGGTAGCGTTGACAGGTTTAGCAGGGGCTCCAGCCCAGTATCTTCCAGTAGACCCCAGTATGTTAGGATGGAAAACCAAACTTCGTCCACCACCACCCACAGTACTGGTGGTGGACGAACCCTTACACCAAGATTGGTTTAAGGGTGTGTCCTTAGTCCAATCTTGTACTTCTTGTACACATACCTACCCACAGCTCAAATACTATCATGACAAAAACAATTTAGGCCTGATTTTAGAATAAAACCAGAACATATAAAACATAATAGGCTAGTCTTTCTAGGACAAATAGTGTAGGTCACTTCCTGCAGCGAGATAAAACTTTGCGCATTTTTGGGGGGGGCAGCAAGTCAACGTGCGGGGTCAAGGGAGTCTGTAATTTTATTAAGTTTCTGCAGCAGCTCATAATGGACATTTTCATTCCTTGATGGCTGTTAACACATTTTTATGCACTCTGTATTCAAGTTTGATTAACAAGGGCCGTAAACTGACCAGTTGGCGGCCATATAAGTTTGAATTTATAGACAAAATTCAATTTATATTTTGTAAAGATTGCTTATAATTTGCTCTTTTATTTTTTTAGCTTAATTAACCCACCATTGATTGATATCAGCCAGAGGTTGTAGAACACATTGCATGTTCAGATAAATGTTGTAAGAAAGTACACTCATAACAATACAAATAATAATAATAAACTAATATCATTTTAATGTTTGAGTTGTTGATGATAATGATGATGATATATTGAATTTACTAGACCCTTGAATTAACTAGACCTGCTATGTACTAATACAGTAAAACACAATGTATAATAGATATCCTTAAGTCAATTCATAACCACCAAAGTCAGTAATATACAACCAGCCTTTGCCAAAATCAATGCAGTTCTTCCTCGAAACTAATGTCAATGTGGGAATAATTTTTGAAAGTGATCCATGAAAGTTATTGAAGTATGTCTCGAAAAGAGTGGTTATCTTAAAAAATGCTCCCCCCAGTGAGTAAAATATAAACTATTTGAGTAAAATGCTTAGGAAGTTATATCTGACAAACTGTTTTCTTCATAAAAAGCTCCACATAGTGAACAGGGTATGAACTATTAAAGCAAACCACAATGTATAGAAGATAGATCTCCTTCAGTTGAATCATATGCACAAGGTTTGGACTATATCCGACCAAACTAGAGAAGTTATGGCCTGACAATTTTGCAGATAAAGCTCCCCCTAGTGCCAGAAATATACAACCGACCTTTCCCAAAAACACTCTAGTTATTCCTCACACTAAAGTCTACATGGGTTTAATATTTGAAAATGATGGTCGCGGTCGGGCAGTGGTAGCAGCGGCGGCATTCAATAATATCCCCAACTTTTTTTGGAATATAATTAATGTAAGGAGGCTCACACTCTTATTTGTTAGATCTTTAAACCGATATTATCTTGAATTATAGATCTTTATTAAAAGTGAACAAAAAAAAACAACAGGTTGATTATATAGGAATATGTTTTTTATATGTATCTATTTTTATAGGGGAAAGTTACTATTTCTGTTCCTGATATTCAATTGTTGTTGTGACAATAATTTAATCATTTGAGGTTGAAGTAACTTAAATTGAAGTAAGTACTTAGGTTGAAGGACTGGCTGCTTTAATTAATATAATTTCTTTTTACTTTTAGGTTTCTTTTTTTTTAACTAAAACATGCATTTATTTTGTGACTCAGAAGTATTTAAATCAGATTTATTTTTCATTTTTTCCAATTATTTTTGTCAGACATATTATACCTTTTTGTGTTCTACGAATGTACATATACACATACACATGCGTCTAGCCACTTGGGTTGGGGGGCACTATAGTCAAATTTAGCTTAGGGCACCAATTTGGCAAGGGGGGACACTGTAAGTACATGATACAGGTTTCAGAAAAACAGTTGGAGTTGTTGGTTACTATTTATAATACAATTGGTGAAATTTTTACTGTTAGAAGTAACAACTCACCTGAATGCTTTGAAAATAAACCTTTGCAAACCATCATACTAAATACCAATAATTTGTTTTCAGTTCATAAAATAACTTAGTTACCTCTATTAGTCCCACAATGGGGAAATTATAATGATGTTGAAGGAGTCTACAATTTAATGTCAGCTGATTTTCTGAGCTGAATTCAGTTTAGAATATGCTGCAGTCATTACACTGCTGCAGTGGCTTTATCTCCATCTATACTCCATCTATACTCCATCCAGCGTGTCTCTGTATCTTTTAATCCTGCAGTGTGTGCCCCAGTTTTAACCTTATTACCCTGCAGTCCCGAGGGCCATGTGATGGAACAGTTCCCTCCTTCAGGAGGTCAATTTGTTGGCTTTACTTTATGAAGTCTCAAGTCTGTCTCATCCCATCGGCATACCTGCCAGTCTGATTCCTTCCGACGCTGGATTTCCTTTAATTAGACCACATATTTGTGTCTGTTTGATACAGAGTCATGAAGTGAATTCCTAACTTCATTGATTTTAGGTTTGATCTATTAGTAGCATTATTCTCTTCACTTCTTCAATCTTAGAAAAACTAGGCTTGATGATTTGTCAGACGGATTGCTGATCTGGTTTTCTGCCTCGGTAACATAACAATCAAGCTGGCACTGGCAATTACCGAAGAAATACAAAGAGCATCACAGGCCCTGAGCTGTCATCACATTCAATCCAACTTTCAAGGAATCAAAACAGATCAAATGCAGCAACCTAATAAATTGTGAAAAAAAACAAAAAAACATTAGGCTGATCACTTGGCTACAACAAACATTGTATTCCTTAGCAGCTTTCAGTGAAATTGCAATCTGTTAAATCAAAATCAACATCATCCCTGTTGGGATAGATCATAGAACAAGTGATTTTTAAACTCACACTCAATAGTGTTTTTATTTACTGATAATGATGTTTCAAGAACAAAATACCTATATTAATCACAATATATTACACAAAATTGCAAACTTGATGAAACAGTATGCTCTGTCAGTAATTCTGTCCTACATGCTGACTATGAAACAGTTCTTTTGTACATGAAATCTGCATCGTTCACATCTTCCAATAGTCCTACCCTGAGGGAGAACCATTGTCATTTGTCAACTATAAATGCATTTTACGTTCTAGGCTCATTGCTGGGGTGACTGAGTAGGCCAAGAGGCTTTCATCTGCTGCTACATGGTAATACAGTATTTAGGAAGAGATCAGCGATGTGTGTTTACTTTCACAGGGGATACAATGTCTGGTCATATGTGACATTAAAAACCAGTTCTTCTCATCAAAACACATGAGGACTGTTTACTTTTGGATGAGACGCACAATGGTTTGAGTGTTAGAACTTGAGGAACTGGGTAAGAGAACTATTATGAAGAAAAAAATTTAACTAAACTAAAATGCTTTTCAAATCAATCAACTTTTCCCTAGTCCATGGGCCACCTGTCAACAAATTTTAATTGCCTCCTGTTATAAATATTTAAAAAATTCTATTAGCCAACAAACATAAGAAATACTTTAAAACTGTGATGGAAACAAAACTAAAATCAAGTATGTCAGTCTGGGCCACAACAGCATTATGGCTTACCCTTTAAATGGCTGGTTGTCTTGTTAACGTGTTGATTATTATTATATCAACGAAAAGTCAGGGATATTATTGAATCATCATCGCTGCCACCAGTACGCCGTGTCAGAGTATACCATAGATCTTTTTTTTTTTTTTTTACAAAAATCACTGTTTTTTCATCACTCAATGCCAGAAATGCAAGCATTATATTTGTTATTTGACTTATTTAAATTTTCGGAGCAGATCATGGAGATGGGCAATGTTCAGAACAGCAAGCAATATATAAAGGGGCTGCCGTGTTGGCAAATCCCACCACTAGACATCGATAATAGCTTGCAAAACCATGGAAGGAATGCTAAGAGACAGTGGTTTGGCGAGGCCAATCAGCTACAGCTAGTGTCTTTTTAAGGATCCGTGGACACACCATTAACAAGTTAACAAAACCAAGGTACTTCACATGCCTCTTGAAGAATGCATATTTGCCACTTGAGGTGCTTATCTGCTGAAGATGAGAAAACAACAACATCATTCAGGTAGAGTGAAAACTGACAGTATTGTGCTCTCAACATTTGTTCCATCATTTTTGAAAAGTGCAGGCTGATTATTGTAATGGATTATTTGGACTCAAATAACCCAAATGGGGTACAGGAAGCAGTCTTTATCTCGGCTTTTTTTTCTTGTTTCTTTAACGCAACAAGCACCTGATAGTATCCTCTTGCTAAATCAATGGTTTAGAACCATTTAACTCCTGAAAGTGCATCAGGAAATTCTTCAATCCTCAGCCGGTTTTACTATTAAGTTGTCGTTATTTGACACAAATGCAAACTCTGCTATTTTTTCTTCACAATGAATGGGGATGCAGAAGAGGTGCCACTCTTTCGGATAACCTGGCTATCCAACGGCTGTCAGATATGACCATTCAATGCCTCACACTCTTAAGCGGTAAATCTCCTGAATGGACGGTAACATCATCTTAAAGATGTATTTCATGGGCAATGAAGTCATTCACCAACATGAGTAGAAAATACAGACTTGAACTGCCTAAGTAGGGCTGCCTAAGAGGGTTGACAACTTTATTGCTACAATGGGGTCTGGCAATTGGTTTCCTGTGCTGAACTCTTTGGGACACTGTAGCTCTTACCTTCCCCAGAGGGGGCCTACCCATCTCAAATACAATTTCTGGTAGGCTTACTATTTGGGCTGAACTCCGTGTACTTACTGAAGTGAGAGGGTGAATAACGACATCTAGAATAACAACATCTTGAGAGCCCACATTTACCACCAGAATTCAAGCTGTTCCTCTCATTACTATTACCATGGAAAGAGACACAAGCTAACCTGCAAGGAGACTGGTAAAAGGTTAAAATAAGCCATCATCAGGGGCACAAAACCTTTCCTGTGGACAAGTTGGGTGAGCTATCTTAACCATTGCAGTAGGAATGCAAACTGTCCTTCGACACTGACTTTGCATCAAATCCATTATAGGGGAACTTTACCTGCCCCTGGTGAGAATGTCTAAAAAGGTTATTGTAACATCTTGGATAACACTCAAAACTAAAATGTCAGGGACTTTGGGTTGGGCAAATGTCTCGGGGAGTTCTTGACAACCAAAATACCTCGAATGGGAACAACCTTTCCAAATACCGTCACATCTATGCCATGAAACCGACATACGGTATGTCAAGCCCAATGCCTTCACGATGTTCAAGTCAATCACTGGAAAGAAGTGCTCCCCCCAGACTCAGATGTACAGTAGCATCAATTGGAGACAGCAGGACCACCAGTTGAACCAGGTCACTTGAGCCAGGATCATTCCAATCTAAATTTTGGCTCTGCAAGACGGAATTACTTAGTTTTCCAACTGCTGCTATGCTGTGCTGATGAACAAGCCCCTCTAAATCTCTTTGTAAAACAAGCACTTGTTCAACAAACTGGGCTTTTAAAATAATTTATTATTCCACCACTCCTGGATACAATTGGGCAGAACGAAGCATGAGAACAGAGCATGAGCATGGTCCTGATGAAATGTCTCTTCCATTTGCTATATAGACAAAAAAATTACCCTGTAAAGCTTATTAGGATTTTGAGCAGCCATAAAGCTCTTTGAGAATAGTAAAAATGGTCTTTGGGTCCTCAGGATTGACACTGGGCCGGTATCTAATTTCACCTTCAAGGTGGAGCTAAAGAGCTAAAATAAGCTTGATCAAGAGCGGACATATTTCAGTCCCTCAAAGTAGAACAACAATCCAACGAACAATACCAATACCAGTATTACCTATGAAAACAGAATATTTACATTATCTCGGGATATAGAAGATTTATTCATTTGGACAGCAATGATTTGATACACCGACATTTGGAAGGGTGAAGAATCCCGAGCAGCAGTCCTCTTCTGTCGCCGCCATCCATTATCAGCTTCAAGCTGATGGATTATGTCCTTTAGTGCCTGCAACTCTGTTTCCATGTTGTCTATGGAGAAGAGGGAAGAGAGTCTCCATGAAGCAGGCTGCTGAAAGTTGAAGAACAATGTCCCCCCAGAACTCATCAGGCCCTAAATTCAACTCTGAGAACTGTACTATTTAAACCAACAGTCTGCATAAATAGTCTCCAAATACACAAAAACATAACAAACTAACCAACTGTACAATATACAAATTCTAAAAGCACCATTCTACAAATCCCAATGACAATCCGAGAATGTGACCAAGGGGCTGGTGGTGAGACCCCTCAAAAGCCATTCAAAACTAATTATGAAAAACTACAATGAACCAGCGGACACTGAACGAGAGAATAAGCAGTTAAAGATAATGAATGAATTCCTAAGTGAATGAATGAACAATGAACCAGTCACCCACCCAGGGGCTTTTAAGGGACAGAGATGTGACTTCCATTATAAGTAGTTGGCATTTATCAATAAACTGGGCACAGCTTCACTTTAAAATTTTCACTAAATATTTTTTTCTCTAAAGTGAAAAAGGCAAAATTATCGGCTCAGTAATTAAAGTCTGACAACATTTTTAAATACCAGAAAAAGCACTATTTTTTGCCAGCCTCTAAATCTAGCGATAACTCTAACACACTAGAGTCTAGTCAACTTTGCCTTCCACTTCGTAATCTCCGTTCAGCCCACTGAGCCCCCAGCTCCACCCCCAAAGGTACATCACAGGAATCAAAGTATCTCTTGAAACTGAGCTCCCAGCTCAACCCCCAAAGAAACATTAATGGAATGAAAAGGAACAAATGCAGCATTAGCCACATTGTGACATCACTACACCAAACAGTTATTTTATTTCATTTATTAGCGCCACTTAAATGTAATTGCCTCTAAAATATGCCAAAACCTACCTCTGGGTAAAATGTCATTCAAATCTGTCATAGAGTATTTCCGTAATCTTGTTCACAAACAAACAAACAGACAAACACACAAATAAACAGACAAACACACCGGAGCGAAAACATAACATCCTTGTCGGAGGTAATAATAATTCATATTTGTGAAAAGGCATTCAAATTAGTGATCAAGCAGGAGTTATATGTGTCCCTCTCAACATCAAAAACCAAAAGCAAAGGAAGAAGTCTGCTTAAATAACCTTCTCCCAGATTCCCTATGAACCTTGGGGACACCTTCTCAGATCATGAGATCAGGAGGAGGAAGAGTCAGAATAGCCTTATAAATTAGAATACGGTGGTTAAAGTTACAGTCTGTATAGTTTAGGGTGTCTTTCTGAAGAAAAGAATGAATCTGAGTGTTAAATGTTGTCAGTTTCTTTTTGTCTGTCATGGGATGAACTGGGAATTTGTCCAGGTTGTACCCAGCCACTCACCAACATCAATGGTATAGTCTCCTTGCTATAATACGATCTAACATCTTTTAAGCCATCTACACTCCACATACAAACACCTCACTTGTAAATGAAGAGTCACTAAACAATAACTCTGCTTTATTAATTAGTTTTAAGACATTATCAGCAATTATTTTGAAAAGAGACCAAGAAAAAGAACAACAATTAACTTCCAGTCCATTAGGTTTAATTACCATTTCTCTTCCTCAAAGGACCCAACAACTCTGCAGGAACAAAGAGAAGCTCAGTCTGCAGTCTTAGAGATGAGTATATACAGTATATGTGTCTCTAAATGTGACAGAGTATATGTTATTTACCATTAGAGGAGTGTAGATTAGTAGGTCAGTATGACAGTAATCATTTAATCACCGGAGCATCAATGAGGCATCTTATTAATGCATGGGGGAGGGGTTTTGAGAAAGCACAAATGAGCTTTTAATGATGCTGCGAACCATTTGGAGAAACAGAGGGAGAGCGATAACCAAACACCTGATCTCTTTGTTCAATGTCTGATTCTCTACCCCCTCCCCCCCCGGAGAAAAGAGTTTTTATCTCCTTTCTCCATTTCTATCGTCCCTGCCTGCTGTATCCGTGTTCTGTCCTCTATATGTGAACAACAAAGCAGGATACTGTTCAGCGGGCGATGAGAGGTCTATCAAGGGTCACAACATATTTGGGTTTGATATTTCCGTCCCCATCTTAAATGTCTACCAATTTATTCGCTGGCAAAAAGAAAAAAGACCGAGTACTGACTACAGAGAATGACAGACCATGAGATGGGATGAAAGAGGGAAGGAGATGATTTTCGTTAGGAACAGGTTTATTTTCAATTTCCAAAAGCAATCACATCCGAAAAAAATACACAGTGCTGAGAAAATTTATTTGCATCCCTTCCTGGTTTATTCTATTTTTGTGTGTGATGGAGCCTCAAACTAAATTTGACATAAAACCAAATAAATTCAACACAAAAAGGTTTCAAAGGTTTGCATTTGCAGGCCCCTTTATTTGCATTTGCCAGACAAACTGCAAATAAAGATTGGTGTTTAATGCAAAATAATGTTGTCATGTATGCCCGTCAACAGTACAGCTTTATGAAGCTTAGAATGTTAATATGATGTACACTGAGCTTCTTTACAAATAATGATTCTCAAGGATTTGTTGTGGCTCAACTGGTAATTCATGCTTTAGATCCTGGATTCCAGTAGTTAGTGAGCTACAGGGATCCACTTGCTTCTCTTTTCTTTATTTTCTAGTTTGTATAAAGGCTTATGTTTTTCTGTTTATATGGAGTTCAAGCTGAACCGTGTTACACAGTAAGAATTCAATTATTACTTGTATACACCCAAAAACCAAGACTTATATGGTATCCAGGATTACTCTGATACTCAGTGTGATTTATCCTCCTGCTAGAACACACACTACCCGGCAGATCAGGACACTCTCAGATTTGATTTTCTTCATATTTATTCCTAATAAAGCATAAAAGCAGAGAAAGTCAGCCTTCCATTGTCAGGGTTCCACAGAAGTCATGACTGCACGTAGTCTGCATCAAACAAGCAGTGTGAACAAAATGCAGCGTGAAACAGAGTGGAAACTAAAATGGATTAAAATAGTGGGTATGACTCTTAATTATAATGTTTGGTAATTGCTGGTGCTACGCTTGCTCCTTGATAAAAAAATTACCAAAATTCATTGTCATTAATAATTCATTCATTGGCCATTATTAGTGACAAAAATCAATTTGTTGAAAACAAAACAAAACACTGTTTACCATCTTAACAAGATGTGCTTTTGAGAGGTTGAACTTGAGTTAGGGGCTGCTTCAGTACCAGACTTTGAATAGGCCTGCATAAACCCTTCATTTTATTAAAACTGTCTATTACTTCTAAACCAGTCAGAGCTTAATTATTGTACTGCTTGAGATCATTATCCTGCTGCATGAACTTTTGGTGCCTCAGCTTAAACACACTGACTGATGACCTGACATTCTCCGTAAGAATTGTCTGTTGACAAAATTCATCTTTTTGATGTCCTGCTGGTTTAGCAGTGCCTTTTGCCTTGTCATTCTCACATGGGTACAAAAAAAGAAAAGCTATGGAACTTCCCTGAATGATGTTGTCCAATTACCTTCTCCCTCAGCTAGTGCTAATCAGGAATTTCTTTTGATTTTGGCAATTGTGGTACTGGTGAGAACCTAGAAGCCGACTTCCTGCTTCTGAAAACGGTCTATTGAAGAGAAGATTTGATGGAACAATCAAACCGAGCAACAATTAACATTTATGAATGGATAGACAATCTTGTTAAAATGAGCTAAGGCTATTGATTCACAAATCAATCTTAATATTGTCAATTAACAAGCAGCTTTTAGGCAAATTGGTCAGAGTGCTCTGTTACTGTGATACAAATGAAAGGTTCTTGTATTAAATACACTTAGCCCTCCCCGTATGGATTCTGATATAATAAGGCTCTGAAACTCCTGTTGTCTTTGCCTCATTGCTTACAAAACAACCACAACAGGTTCTTTTGTTGTAACCATCACAATAATTTACGTATTTCACTGATTTTACAGTGAGTGTCAATACATCAGTTTCACACAAGGCGAAGAGTGAAAGAGATCCATTCATTACACACAGTAGGCAGAGGAAGAGGCAAGCCACAATTGTCACACTACGATGTCACACTTTGCTGTCACTCTTACTCATTTAAATATACAATACTATAAGCTTGACCTGGAAAAGAGCTAAATATCTAAGCACTTTAAATAATATGGTGTGTTTTTTCTGTCTATCACACACACACACGAACACACACACACACTAAGACACACACACATACACACACCCAAACACACACACATATACACGCACTATATATAACTCTATATATAACATTTAACAAAACAAAACAAACTGTACTTGTTAAAAATTTTATGTTCAGCCATTCTATAGAATATTATCATTATTGGTATTTTTTGATTTTATATCAGCAACTTGTTGGAGCAGTGAGCTCAGAGTAATAGACTTAAACATTGGCCATAAATTGCAATGCAAAGCTTGAAAAATTATTCACAGTTCAGTGGATGTGCTCTTTGGAATTTATGGGTGATCTGATTAGACTTTTAGAGTTTAGGATTGTGAAACGTCTATCAATCTGGATTAGTTGTACCACTTTGAGTCAGGGCCCAAGAGCAACCAAATACATGCATCCATTCTTTTAATATTATTTCCTTGTATAGCTATTTGTGTAGACTTTTTAAATACAAATATAAAAAGGTATGCTTACTTAATGTATGGATCCAACATTGTGTCATAGTATGTGCATAGGCACATACTATGACACAATGTTGTAATGTAGGGTAGGCTTTGCAATGTACTGTTTTTGGCGACATTTGGTATTATGCTTTTTATTGTAAGCTTTTAGGAGGGAGACATAATTAAAAAAATATTGTAGTTTTATTTACCCTATTTTTTACCGAATAATTTCCTCATGAGTAAACACTTTTAACAGGTGGAAACATCAAGCAGACTTTGACTCGGACGGTCAGTCTATTTGACTTATATCTATGATGCCTGCAGTTATATCTGTCTGGAACATGTCCTTATGGGAACAACTAGTTATGCTATTTGAAGAGAAAGTCTCTATTTTTCTAAAGATCCCCAGTAATGTGTGAGTAATGGGCAATTTAGCACATTTGCCATAGTTTATTTTCAGCCATGAATGAGGAAAACATCTGTTTAAATGATCCTTTGAAGAGTGTTAGCAATAAGTAAGAAGTCACATTTTTGTGACCTGCTTCTGTAAGGTCAGCATGTAGCAGCCATCTGTAATCAGGTTCTCAGAAGGGGAGCTCAACTTACCATCTGGTGAAACAAGGATAGGTCTCCATTTATCGACTGCACAGCTGCTCCGATTTGAATATGTTATGATTTTACATGTACTCGCACCAAAAAAGGAGAAAATAAAGTCCCTTTTGTCTTCCAAGTCACACCCACGTTGTCTGAATAATGTTCTTGTGTGCAGCTGTGCACCCATGGATGGTGTGGTCTGGCTGATTGCTATTTTGATACCCAGAACAATTGGAGTATATGGTGCAGTTGCTATTTAAAGGCACATCATTGCCTACATACGGTGGTTCACAATGCACAGATGGTTGTCCTTTGACTCAGGTATCACGTATTCTCTGATCTTTGAGACTCCCATGGATTACTTATTTATCAGCCAGATTCACTCCAAACTATTCTACAGTGAACCTGATCTGAGTTTGTGTCTGTCTGGACATAATAGAATAAAGAATATTAATAAGCATCCTGTCTGTTCTACTGGTGTATTTGTAGATCTTATCATTGGGAAAATAATCTTATTGTAACTGAAAGTAGACCTGGGGTTAATCTGGACCGGCACAAAGGTTACACAGTCAGGTGGCCCTTGTGAACCAAGATATTTGAACCGTAGCAATGGATTTATGGAGAGAGGATTACATTGAGGGTCTTCCTCAGTGCTGGTTTATTTCTCAACATTAATTTACAAACAAGCATTATTTCACATAAAATATATATCAAATTAATATAAAAAAACCCAAAACGATAGACTTCAACCACTACGGTCACACAAAATCTTCTTATAACATTTGCATAAAGCTACTAACTTATTAATTATCTGGCACCAACGTACCATGTTAGTGACATGAAAATTAAATTAGCTTGAACATGGCCTCAGGTCTTTACTGTTTAACTCACAGCTCAACCGTCAAAACTCCTAATAATCTGTAAAACCCTTCCTCCCTCCAAAATTTAATTTATGGGACTACTTTGGGAACCTGAAATTTATGAAAAGTTTAAATTAAATATTTCCTATTGCCTGTCACAATTACAAAGTTAAGCTTTAACAAAAAGTATCAAAACAAGTAAAGTCTTAATCGAGCAACCAGTGAAACCAGGAACACCAGCTCCCCAAGCACCTCAGGGGGGGCTGCTCACTGCTCCGCATTACCCACTCATGAACAGTTGCTAGTTGGACAGAAGATTGAATATTGTCACCCTATGGTGCACAGCACTGCAACCAACACAGCAATGCATCAATATACAAACAAGATCCCCAGCTCTGAACCCGACTTGAGCTTTCACACTTTAATAACATGATATGAAGGGAGGAGACATATTCTTATTCTCGGAAGATGGAGATCGCCTGTCGAGGTGCAGCAGCTAGGTGCGTTTTGCCACCCCTCACCATCCCCTGTCATCCCCACCAACTTTCTGCAGAAAGAAAACCGCCTGCTCACAAGGTACAGCAAAAAAGGCTTCATTGACATGATGTGCAGCCTGAGCAATAGAAAAACGATTAGCATGTCACTTTTCAGATTTTTCTAATGGATGTGTGCGCCAGTGCTCTGGCCCAGGGCTACATTCGGCAGTCTGTATGATCTTAATTGCCAATAAAGAAACACATTAGTTAAGATAGGCACACAAAGAAATATTTCCTCCCGTTCACCACGCCAGACCTTTCATATCTCTATTCCCGACCAGTGGGGAAGACCCCACACTTTGAGCAATGCGGCTTTCTGTGCTGTCCACTTGTGATCCAATTGCCCAAAGTGCATTTTCTTAAACCAAATCTAAACAGGCTCTTTGTTAAACTCAAGATTCTAAGTAAGCAAGTTTCTAAGTAAGGCAAGCTAAAGCTAAAGAGAGTTAAACATGTCCAACATGATGTTGCACCACTGTTTTAGACTTAATTGATTAGTTTAGATTGGGCCTGAAGGTAAGCTTACATCAGCATCAAATGCACATACATGTATGCACACACCTTCAATAGTACAAAATACAAAATGAAGGCGTCCTGAAACAGTCACCAAATTATGCCTTAAGTTTAGGTAGCTACTATTGAAAGGGAATCTTATTCTTATTTGTCCTCAGTCAGTTTTAGTCAGTCGGGACATAAACATCTCCCTGAAAATAGAAAAGTTGTGAAATGGGAGGAAGCTTGTCTCATTTAAATGAACAAGCTGCACTTTGAGACAGTTAAATTTCTCAGGCACGGTATAGCCAGTCCAAATGACATCAAAATCCCAGAGGTGGGTAGCAGACATGACAGAGGGGACACTGAGATAAGAGGTCAGACGTTGTCATGCAGTCTTTTCCTTAGGGATTCTTTGCACAAGTAATAACCTTTCATCAGCTCCTCTACTCTCCTCTCAAATTTAACACTAAACTCTATATGTCTGTCTCTAAATGGGATTCTGCACAGTGGTGATGGCTCACACATGCAAAGCAAATTTGAGTACGCTTTGACCGCTAGAAATTCTATAATGTTTCAGTTGCAGTCTTAGGTACTGAGTGCTCTGGACCAGGTTATAATAAAGGACAGCTCTTTGCATTGTTTAGGTTTCCCTCTACCCTCACCAATCTCCTAGTCCTTGCAGCTGAAAATCACAGCATGATGCTGCCACCACCATGTTTCATAGAGTGGATGGTATGGGCAGATGAGTGGTGCCAGGTTTCTTCCAGACATGAAGCTTAGACCCAGCCAGCTAACAATATTGGTCCCATCATTCTAGAGAATCTTGTTTCTCACAGTTCTTTAGTTCTTTACGTATTTTTCTGCCACTCTGCCATTTAGCCCAGATAGGTGGAGTATTGCAGTCACGGTTGATCTTCTGCTAGTTTCCCCACAGAGCATCTGTGAAACACTCAGCCAGAGTGACCATCATGTACTTGGCACCTCTCTTACCAAGACTCTTCTCCCCTAATCGCTTGTCTTCAACAATGGTCTTTAGATTAGACACTCATAGTGACTTAAATTCCTGTGCCATCTTGTTTGACTATATAGAAAGGCTATAAGTTTTAATCCTATCTTTCATGTGGAGTGTTGTGACATTAATCATCATCAGGCAGGTCAACCATGTCAATAGAAAACAGAGAATAAGGAAATTGAAATACTATTGGACCTGTCCCTCGGTGTCATGAAGAGGATTCAGGTGAAAGGTTGGTGGTTCAAACCACATCTCCTGCATTCTATATGTCAAGTTGTCCTTGAGTTTGCTAGCTACGTTCTCTGTACAGACACAGACAGTCAGGTTTTGACAGTTGTTGTGAAATTAAGATAAAATGACCCAAGACAAAATTATTTGTTTGTCATTCGTTATTTTGTAAGACTTTTTGACAAAATACATCTATAAAGTCTCTCTTTGATGTGTCGTTCACTGTCATCTATTGCTCTTTTTGTGGCACTAGTCTGAATGCTGCCGCTGCAAACTGCCACACAGTCACGGGTGTAATGTGCACATAAATTGGGTATTTTTAAAGCAATGCTCGGACATCATACATTATATAGCACATTAATAAACACCATCAAATTGTCACAGGATTGTCCTGCATTTCCACCTCGTTTTTACAAAGATGTGAAATTCTGAAAAAAGGTTTCTCCTGAATCCTGCTGTAGCTCTGCTATATCTACATAGAAGTGTGTCACAGAAGTTGTTCACCTGAACAACACCCTGAATAAAGATTCATCCACAATGATTAATTCCATGCACAGCAATTCTGCAAGGATTAATAATAAATAAGACTCTAACAAAACTACTGATTTAGATTTCTAAGAGTAGACAGTCACAAACTGCTATGCTGCTGCACACACTCATGTTTTCTGTCCTCTCTTTCGCTCTCTCCACTAAGTCTGTTTCTCCTGCGGTAGGAAAAGTTGATTGGATGCCGGCAGATTCCTTGAGGGGAAACACTTTAAATGTCTCCGCAATTATACTTCTAATAATGTCTTCACACACATACACACACTGAGAAATGTGGTCATGCAGCCTGGGGCAGACAGTGACACAAAGGAAGTAGAAGTTACTCTGTCACTTGGTAAGCTATTAATCTCTGTCACCTGAAGCGGTCCAGTGTCTGTGTGGGTTCAGATGTGAACGGATGGCAGCCAACAGTTGGGAGGAAACAGTGGCTCACAAATATTTTCAACAATGTACAGCTTTTGAATTATTTTTCAAGATAGTAGTCCCTGATCGGCCCAGAAAAACATTTTAGTACAATAAAATTACTTAAGACACAAATAATACATTGCGTTGCCATCTGATATATCAGGTAAATTTATTTCTGACATTTATATGCTACTATTCAAAGCTTTCAATCCATCTCTAAATTCTTGACGAACCAACATTTTGTTATAGTAATAATCTGTCTTTTATTAATCACATGTTACACAGTATATACATACAGTACAACATAGTGAAATTCAGTTGTCTATTTAACCATCCCTGAGAGGGCAGTGGGCGGCGCCTCAGGGCCCCGTCAAGGACCCAAGGCACTAAAATCACTGCATGGATTAATACACAAGTTTAAAATGGAATCAATGTTATTGCCATAATACCCCTTGGGGCACACAAAATTAAGAAGCTTGGTCTAGACCAGTGATTCCCAGCCACAGGACCGATACCAGGCCACTTTATACCCTAGTTTAGGGAAAGATAAACTAAAGAAAAACAACCCTGACAATGTTCCTAGGCTTATTACTTTTACACTATCTTCCCTACTTCTATCACACCTATACACACTCCAGTGGGGTCATAGGTGGTCTTCACTGACTGAACTGAATTCATCACCTCAGGTTCAGATTGATAGATAAAGCTTGTTCAGTCAAAGCCATACTGGACCCTTGGAGGTGGCAAGTAGGCGGGTATATTTGCCGCAGGGAGGCTATTTCTTCACAGATAATCCATCCATCCATCCATCCATCTATCTATCTATCTATCTATCTATCTATCTATCTATCTATCTATCTATCTATCTATCTATCTATCTATCTATCTATCTATCTATCTATCTATCTATCTATC
>VRLP01006633.1:0-27087 GCA_009660295.1 Lophius piscatorius | reverse complement strand
ACCAGAGGACAAACATCATAAAGTGTCCTACCAGAGGACAACTATCATAAAGTGTCCTACCAGAGGACAAACATCATAAAGTGTCCTACCAGAGGACAACTATCATAAAGTGTCCTACCAGAGGACAACTATCATAAAGTGTCCTACCAGAGGACAACTATAATAAAGTGTCCTACCAGAGGACAACTATCATAAAGTGTCCTACCAGAGGACAACTATAATAAAGTGTCCTACAGAGGACAGACATAATAAAGTGTCCTACCAGAGGACAGACATAATAAAGTGTCCTACCAGAGGACAGACATAATAATGTGTCCTTCCAGAGGACAGACATAATAAAGTGTCCTACCAGAGGACAGACATAATAATGTGTCCTTCCAGAGGACAGACATAATAAAGTGTCCTACCAGACCCAGTGGAAATGAACTGGATCCAGATGTTACGATGGATTTTCCTGTTTCTTTAGTGCTTTTAGTTTCTTAATCACCAAAAAATATTTGAAATACATCAATATTTGATATTAATAGTCAACATAAATAATATAAAATGGTTAAGAAAAACTATGAAGTATGAAGGTTTAATTGTTCCGATAATAATCTAATAATGAAATGTGATATAAAAGGATAAACATTTAAAAAACGGTGAATTTAATTATTTAGATGATTCAGTAAGTAAAAAATATTATTATTATAATTAATAATTTGCCACAATGTGAAATTATATGCTGAAAAAAAAAGAAAGAATATTTGATGGTTTTGATGTTAGTTACGATTATGAAGTTAGTAAACGCGATAATAATAAGTATAAAATATTTTAACGCGTTCTAAGGAGTCATTTATGTCCTTTAAGGTGATGAAAGGGATTAAACATTTAAATCTGGCAATAAACAAATGCATCTTAAATGAGTTTTATTGACAAACATGAATAAATAAATAATTAGTTCATGATAAATAACTACGTAAAACGGAAAAATCAACATTTGTTGTAAAGTTTCGTTTTTTACAAACAGGCTCGTCGTGTAAATAAAGAAAAACTTAAAGGGTTAAAATCGTGGAAACGAACGAATATTTGACGTTTATTATCAGAACTGATGTTAAAAACCTCTATAACATAAAATAACATCCATGGAAAGTATTTTAAGTCGGTTTGAAGAAGTTTCTGCGCTCAGAGAGGATGAGGAGCAGAGGAGGATGAAGAGAAGCAGAGGATGACGCCTGACAGACGAAGAGTCCAGCCGCGGAGATAAACGCTTCTATCAGGAGATCCACGGAGAATGCAAGGGGTCCTAATTGACCCCCTTATCAACAAGGGTCTAATCCCGAGGCTTTGTCAGGGTGGGGACATTCCTGCCCCCCACCGGAACAAAACCGGAGGCTCCTGAATAAGATTGACAGAAAAAATGAAGGAAATTCTGTGCAGAGATTTCTGCAAGAAGAGAGAAAAGATTCACTTCTTACCTTCTGAAGCCTTCAGAGATGAGGAAAAAGTCCAGAATCCAACAGACCTCTAGAACCAGAACCTCTGGATCCTCTCTGGAGCACCTCTCAGCACTGGCTGCAAGTTCGGGTCCACTTTACACCCGCTAATATCCCGGCATTAAGGAGCGGAGGAGAGGAGGGGCGCGCGCACACCTCCCCCGATAATACACCGCCCAGTGAGAGGAGGAGGAGGAGGAGGAGGAGGAGGGCGGGTGAAAAAAAGGAGTAGACTTGGAATGGGGAGGAAGTGAGGAGGAGAGAGGGAGAAAGGGAGAGAGAAGCAGTAAAGGAGCGATCCGTGGACTTTTCTGCAGCACAAACTCACAAGACACGACGGACTGCATTTCCCACAATGCAACACGCCAGCGTGTTTTCCTACCTTTGAACTAGAGGCGTCCACAGGTCCGAAAAACAAATCCACAGAAGTTCAACCGGCTAAAATAAGTCCTTAAAGAAATTACAGCCTCATTGAGTTAAAAAGAAAAGGTCAGCCTCAGTCAGGATTTAAAGGGACAGTTCACCAAATATAAAAACTCTTTAAAAGTAGAAATCCCTCCGTCACAATATTCCTGCACTATTTCACCAACTACACTGTTAAAAACGAAAGAGGCGGACATTTCAATATTCAAAGCTGGAAATCTTTATTGGTATAATTACTGTCCTACATTGAGAACAAAACGTTTAAATGTGTAAATAAACCCTTAAATGGAAACTAAAATCATGAACCCATTAAAGACTGGATTCTAAATCAGACCAAGATCAAGTAAAAACACTGAAATCACAGGTTCTGATCCAACTGGAGGGGATTTAAACTCAGCAACTCATGTTACTCAGTGGTGGGTTTGACCTTTGACCTCAACGAGCCTGATGGGACTCGTGACAACATCAGGGTGGTCTGGTGAGACGATGGATGGTGTCCTGGGGGATCCATCTCATTCCAGACTGGATCAGGACATCAGTGGGCTCCTGGACAGCCTGTGGTTCTACTGATACAGAACGTCCCAGAGTTTCTGTGGCGGATTCAGGGTCTGGAGAACGTGAGGACCAATCAATGGCATCAAGACCTTCATCATCCAGGAAGTGACTACAAACTCTGACCACATGAGGCCGGACTTTGTCCCGGACCAGGAAGAACCCAGTGTTCCCTTCACTAGCCTAGGGGACTAACCAATCCTTCTATACATTCAAGAGTTGGTTTGAGGATGTTCTGGAGATCTTTTCTCAGGACTGAGAGGTTTGACTTCCTTCAGGGGGTTCTAACGGGTCTTTGGGAAGTTCTATGTTTGCCTTCTGTGGTTATAATGATCCTTTCGTCATTTAGGCGGTCCTAATGATCCATTTGGGACTTTCTACGTACATTAGGTGGTTCCAAAGGTCCATACTTTTAGGATTTGAGGCTGGTTCTGATGATCCTCAGGGTTCCTTTTACAGTTAAGGATCGTTGGTTGGTTGCGTGATCATTGAGGCGGTTCTTTTTTGGTTCTTATAATCATTCAAGATTTGTTTATGTTCTCTTTAGGCGGTTCCACCGACCCTTCAGGATTGAGTGGTCCCAGTAACTATTTAGGTGGTTCTAGAGATTCAGCACGGTTGTTCAATTGTTGTAAAGATCAATCGGAATGTTTCAGGATTCTTTTTAGGAAGTCCGATCTAACCTTCAGGAGACCCTGGAGAACGTCTAGGATTTTAGTTGGTTCTAATGATCATTTAGATGGTTCTTTAGTGGTTCTAATGATCATTTAGGCGGTTCTTTAGTGGTTCTAATGATCATTTAGATGGTTCTTTAGTGGTTCTAATGATCATTTAGGCGGTTCTTTAGTGGTTCTAATGATCATTTAGATGGTTCTTTAGTGGTTCTAATGATCATTTAAGCGGTTCTTTAGTGGTTCTAATGATCATTTAGCCGGTTCTTTAGTGGTTCTAATGATCATTTAGGCGGTTCTTTATTGGTTCTAATGATCATTTAAGTGGTTTTATGTTTAGGTAGGTCCACGAATCCTTTAGGATGTTAAAGGTTCTTCTGGTAGTGGATCCAGGACGTCTTTAGGTGGTTCTGCAGACTCGATGTTTAATGGTTCTAATTGATCATTCAGAATCTTTTACGGTTCTTGTAGGTCCTTCTATCAATCCTCAGAAAGTTTCTCCGATTAATTTCACTCAGTTGGTTCTTGCGATCCTTCAGGTGGGGAACCGTATTTGGTCTTTCGGTACCTTTAAAGATCCATTGGGATGTTCTAGCTAACTGTTCCATCTGGTACGTCCAGATGTCCTTCAGGACAATCATGGTGGATCTTTAAGTTCAGGTTCTGGAGATCATCTAGGATCATTTCCTCGGCTGGTTCTCCTGGTTCTAAGGATCCTGTATGAAGGAGAACCTCTTCCACCCTGGAGACTGTAACACCTCAAACACCTCAAACACAAATGTTTTTGATCCGTCTAGCAGGACCCGGAGATGGTTTTGCGGAGACCCGGAGCTCCTCAGGAGCCCCATCAAAGACCAGGACCTCATTAAGACATAATTTACTCATTCTTTGTGCGTTACATTAATTTTTCCCCCCGTCTGTTAGTTATTACAGGAACAATTCCTCACAAATAACAAGACAGCCATTAAAAAAAAACCCAAAACCCCAAAAAAGCAGAATTCTGTATAAAAACACGGAATCTTTATTAACAAAATCAGCTTCAGCCACGGGTCAAAAGTCCTCAAACAGGTCCTCGGCGGCTGAACGTGCCGTCGCAGCGTCTGTGGAGCGCTGGGGCGTCTGGCGCTTACTGGATCCTGCAGGGGGGTCGGTCCTGAACCGCACAGAAGAGAGGGGGGGGGGGGAGAACGGGTCAGCGGGCTAATGAAGCTGGTTTACAGGAGACTTTTCCTGTTGAGACAGGAAGTGGATCATGTGGCACATCAGGACCGAGACGAGAAACACATGGCCGGCTTTTACACCACTATGGAGTGTGTGTGTGTGTGTGTGTGTGTGTGTGTGTGTGTGTGTGTGTGTGTTTCCTTAAGTGGTTGACATCAAATGCTGGACACAGCTTCTCGTGTGTTTTACCCGCAGAGGCTCTCGGTTCTGGGGGCGCTTATATTTTCTGCTTTGGCTTGAATGCAACACCGTGTGGCGTTCAGGCGTCACAGTTTCAGACCTGAGGACGTCGCAGGAAGGATCCAGGACGCTCAGTGGGGAGCAGAGGACAATAAATACATAGCTGAAGAACCTTTTCCTCAGAGACAGCGGCTTTAAAGAGCTCAAAGTCTTCGGTCTTAAAGGAGCAGTCTGTAAAGTTTCTTTGATTGTGAACGCAACAGGTGTGCCTGTTTGGAGGTGTAGCCCCCCCTTTATAGCTCACCTGCGCTGTGAAACCATTGATGTAAACTCAATGGCTGAGAATGGCCACATGGGGGGGGAGGATCCCCTCGCGGGTCTTCTTACCAGTGCTGGCTGCCAGGTACATTTCCTGAGCAGCGCTGCTCCACGAGCAGTTTTGGGTCCGCTTTGAAAGGTTTGGTGCCTAGACTTGGCCACTTCCCTGGGGGGGTCATGGTTCAAGTGTTTGCCACGCTGTACCTCCACCCTTTCTCCTCCCCAGCGGGGGAAAGGTGCGACTATCAGGGTCAACTGTTGGGGGTTCTAACAATCACTTGGAACGTTTTGTGGTTCCATAAGTTCAAAGTCTCTCAGGAGGTTTTGGGGATTCTTTGGTTGTTGTTCCTCTAGGTAGCTGAAGTCCTCCTTCGGGGGCCTCTCTCCTCTTTTGAGGAGTGTGGTCTTTGACGGGGTAGACGGTCCTCTCAAACATGTGGATCTGTTCCCAACTTTGAAATCTCATACCGTGCTTCATGAACCAATCAGGGCGGAGACGTTAGGCAGAACGTCGTCCAGTGGTTCATAAACAACAGCAGACATGGAAGGAATGAAAGTGAAGCGACCTTGGTGGAGAGAAGTTCCTGCCTCAGCTCCGCTGTGAGCCGTCAGACGTGGAGCGGCTCTCACCTCCACGCACATGTGAACGTCTAACAAAACCAAGTCAAGCGCAAAGACCACCAACAAACCGCAGACTCATCTGGAGCTTTGGGTTACCCCTTTAAAGAACTCAGAACCATTCAGGAAACAGGGACACCAGGTCGCCGACGTCCTCCCTCCTCTCCTCTCCTTTTCGCAGCCATGATTAGCAGGAAGGAGAAGAGAAGGCCGGTGTGAGAAAGGAGAAGAGAAGGGAGGCCCAGAGCTCGTTTAAATCATTACCAACTGTAGGACAAACCGGGCCGCACTCCTGGAACCAGTTAAGAGGAAACAAGAGACATGTTCTCTGGAGAGGGGGAGCGCTAGATGCTGCCACGGAGGACCACCGGAGACTTGTCGGGTCGGGGGGACGTGACCAGAGCGGTTCCGACCCTGAGAGGTGAGGTTAAGCTCAGGCCCACAGGAGCCCCTACATGGAGCCGGTTCGCTGACATGCCAGAGCAGCACCAATATCAGCTAGTCTGTAGTTTAGGGAACTAAACACAGGGTCCATTTAGGATTAGTTTAGCCTAAACGAAGGAACTAAAGTTCTGTCGTTAAAAGGTTCGGTACGTCAAGGATCCACGTCCGTATAAATATCTGTGAGAGTTTTTTAGTTGTACAGTAACATCCGTGTCGTACAATGCTAACTAAGAGGTGACGTGATTTGCTGACAAGTCGACACAAAGTCGCGATACGTCGCGATACGTCGTCCGACAACTTCGACGAAGTAGCACAAACATGGAGACTCAACCAGACCTTCAGCGCGGTGTTGAAAGAAACGGAAAGTTTCCACACATCAAACAGATTCAGTATTTAAACCGAACCGGAGGCTGAAAGACTCGATTCCATCACAGAGAGAAAAAACCAGAGGCAAATAACAAAATCCTGAAGTTCCTGGTGAGCCAATCATGACGTCAGAAGAAAATGTTGCTGCCGCCGGAAAACCGCCGACATGCTAATATTCATGCTGCGAACAGATCACGTCAATTTCCTGCCCCTCTCATGGGGGGGGTTTCAGCTGTGGGGCAACACCTGGACCAGGATATCATTTCACCCGACCAACAAATAAGTTACTGTTTAAGCTGAAATCACGACATTCGGCAATTTTCATTTAATTCCGGTCTCTCAAAACATTTGACTGGACTGGTAGGTGTCTAGAACCCTGTGGACAACATGGCGGGTCTATAGCGGAGAGGCTTGGATCTAAGCGAGCGAAGTTTGACCGTATAGAGTCCAAGTACCGACAGCCGTGAACGTTTCTTGTTCCTCCTTGCTGTTCAGTTGCTACCAGCCAGAAACTGAACTTTCTACTTTGACTCCTTATTAGTTATTATCCACACAAACCCCTCATGTCGCCATGGAAACTAAGACGCTCAGTATCCACTTCTCACGGGTGATCAGAGAAAATATTGGATTTCATGTCTGTGGATGATCAAAACCATTTATGTGAAACATCCTGCAGCCTCTCAGACTCGTCGAGAGGCTCCTCCTCCTCTGGGGGGCAAGAGTTCCTCTGACAGCAACAGAAACGTTCCTGAAGTCCACTCGTATATCACTGAGTTGTAAAACACGTGATTCTGTCAGAGGAGAAAGAAAAACTGTGAAACCTCGCGGTTTAACACTCCTCCAGCCGGTACCAGTCCCATGTCTTGTAGTGATTATCTGTGATGGCCAGGAGCAACGTTTGATGGTTTACAGAACCTTCGTCACACACACACACACACACACACACACTTCCATCTCAGGGACACGGTAATGGAAGAACAATGAGTCAAAAATGAACATCAGCTGTTTAATAGAACTCAAAGTAAGTACCGAGAGAAAATAGACTCAATGGCTTCCTTTCATTCGGCCAAATGAGAAGATGGATATCAACCAATTGAGGTGGACACGGTTAGCTTAGCTTAGCGAGATGACTGGAAGCAGGGGGGGTGGGGAAAAAGACAGACTATAGTTAAATAAAATTAGCTATCAAGACCTTTATGTGGTTTTAGGCCCCATTTACACTGTTTTAGCGAAAACGTTTCCAGAAGGTTCCGTGTTGAAATAAAATACTCGTACTGCTGTGCTGCTGTGGTGCCGGGGCTGTTGGTGGAAAGGGAGGGACTTGGGGTGGGGTTCTTCGTTGTTGTTGTAATTTCAAATCTGTATTTTGTGTTTTGTATATCCAACTATGTGCAGTGGCAAAAAAAAGAAGAAAAAAACTTGGGCAAAAGCCCAATTATGAACCTGCTGTGTTAAATTCGGTTTCTTGCGCTGCTAACAGTGGCTATCATGCATCAACCAGCACTTTTTTTTTTTTTACAACATAATAATTGACCATCACCTTTACCTGGCGGGAAATCTCACTTGGATCCTAAAGAGCCCCTGGATTAACTTGCCAAATTTTAAGACGGTTTCGGTTCTTCTTTGAGTTATCTGCTAACTGCTACTAGCTGCTTTTCAAGTATCCGAGCAGTGTGTCGCACAAATAACACACTCTCAGAACGTCAAACCCCCATCTTGCCTGGCATTTTCTCAGTGTCGACAATGACCCCCAACATTCGTACCTTCCATTCAGAACGGCGAAGTGCGTTACCTTGAGTAAAATAAACTACTAGCTATCTCTCTATGAAAGTGTTTTTTTACCTGAAATATACAACAACGTATTAAGCGATTTCTAAAAGCCTTTCGGAGGGGAGGGTTTTTGTGTGGCGGGGATGTTGGTCATAATATCAAAAGATGAAAAGCTGTTAGGGAAATGAAAATACTCCCTTTGGACCCCCTTGTTTGTGAAGTCTGTCCTTGTGTTATGTCTGACGATTGGATGGCTGCAGCATTCTGTCTGAAGGAGACAAGATAGCCTGACCCGGTGGATCGGTCCCAACATTGTGAGCCTGCTGGGATAATAATAATAATAATACATTTAATTTATAACGCACTTTACATTTGGATCAAATCTCAAAGTGCTACAAAGTAAAAGCAGATAAAAGCATCAATAAAAAATAAAATAATAACTATATAAAAACATGACTAAAAACCAGCAATGTTAATTAAAGTTATAGGTTCTGCTAAAAAGGAAAGTTTTAAGTCCTTTTTTTAAATGTGTCAGTCGTCTGTGGAGCCCTCAGATGGTCAGGGAGGGCATTCCACAGACGAGGGATGTTCTCGGTTATAACCGATCTGCTGTAATAAGTACAACTGAAGCTCCTCGAGGTAATTCCTTTTCTTCAAATGATCAGAAAGACAAGATTTGTCTCCATTGAAAGTCGTTGTAGAAACTGGTTCTTTGATGAAAAGACAAAAAAGAAACTACATAAGAGAAGTTCGCCATTAATTCCATCCAGATCCCACTTCACCCTCTACCCCAAAATGTAAGGCATTTCCTTTTCTTCTTGTTTGCGTTAGCTGCTAACTGCTACTAGCTGCTTTTCAAGTATGTGAGTTTGTTGTGGAACAAGTAATATGCTGTCAAATCGTCACATGACCATCCTCATCATCTCATTGGCTTATATAACTTTCATTTTGAACGAAGGGGTGTGGTTAAGGATAACGAGTCCAAACGTTAGCGGGCTTTGTGACAAGGACTACAGTCTATCTCTCTGTCTGAAGCAGGCGCCCACCAATGTCTGAATATTCCTCAATGAAATTGATTCGGTTCTGCTCCAGATCGTAACGGGTTCATTCATCTGACAAACAGATGAACAAACAAACAAAACCTGACCACAAACATGACTCCCCCGGCCGATATAATAAGCGCATTTCCCAAAACGTTGAGCAATTCTTTTAGTAAGTCCTCTTCATCATCTGTTCATGTGGTTTTCATTTCATCCTCTTCAGGCCTTTTCTCTCCCTTCATTTCCTCCTCGCCGCGGATGACCGGCGCGGAGGGAAACATGGAGGACGCTGAATGGATCCAGTGGTGATGGAAATGGAAAGAAACAATAGCTGGGTGTAGGAGTGCCAGTAGCATCCAGCATCCAGCATCCAGCATCCAGCCGCCGCCGCTCATCGGCCCGCTAAAGCGTCTCGTTGGATCTGGGGGTGGGCACCCGGAGCGGCGACTGACAGCAGCTGGGGATGGATATCCCCGATTAAAGCCATCTGGACGTGGCGCGGCGTACAGACGCTGGCACTGGGAGACGTTTGGACAAGGTTTACTGAGTCTCCGTTTGGAAGCTCCAGAAGGGTTGCGAAATGTCTTTGCAGCATCCAAGAAGAAGCTGGCAGTCCGCTTAGATATGGAGACTTCGTACAAAGAGGAGTTTTAGAACTTGTGATTTAGCGACTCTCCAGTTTATGTCCTGGACCCCCCTCAGAGGGAAAACCCTGGCCTGTGTTCAGACCTGAGAATAACGGTTTTCACCGCGGTCCAAAGTGTCGGCTGCTTTTCTTTAGGAGGTGGTATCCAGGTTGTAAAATATGCATTTGTGATTCTTCTCCTACATAAACACAAATGAATCAGTGAACGCATTTCTGACGCCATAACATCTAAACCCCTGACCGATGAAGACAGAGTAACATCTTCTATCTGGACACCAGGTTCCCGGTCAGTGGGTGGGATGGACTAGGTAGCCGTTGAACGTCTTTACTATTTTCATGAAGCTGATGCTGGAAGTTTTTTGCAACTTTGCAAGCAGTCTTTTAAATTTCTCCTCAGCCATGTGGTTCCGTCCAGTCCAAGCATGGCACCCCGATGTTTTCCACTCACTCATTAGTGGAGCAGTGTGCTCACATAAAGTCCACAGCGTAAGAGGTCTTCTGCTCATCAGCAGCTGCTCTGCCTAGAGCCACGGCAACATGTGTTTGTGTGCTTAGAGAGATAAAACCCGATTGAGGAGACCGGCAGCGTGGAACATAAAACTGCCGGACAACGCTGCTCTGTTTAACACCAGTAAACTGGGAGAGAGGTGAATTTGATATTCCGTCAAAAGAGGAATGCCGTGAAGGTGATGAAGCCCCAAAGGTGTACAGCTGGTCCCTCTCTCCCTGGATGTTACAGGATCTGGAGCAGCATCAGGCTACTATGGTGCTAAGCTGCTCCAGGAGTCTGGCAGACTGATGAAGAGGATCCTCTTCTACGGTGAAGAGGATAATACCGACGCTCAGAGTAAGGAGCTCTCGTCGCAGAAAGTTTCTCCAAAGAAGATGGAGAACCTGAACCAGAACCAGATCGCCACTGGAGTCACCGCTGCATCCTCGAAAAACTCAAACGGGGCGGAGGGAACCCTTTTTCCTTGTGAGGAGTTTTTCTTTGGACCCACTTGGTGGGTCAGAAACAAAGTTAACGCAAAGCTACCTCGGTCCAGCTGAATCTTTTTTCACGTCACGTCTCCATCGGTTTTAGATGTTGATTGTTTTAACAGACATTATAACTTTTGCTGGGTGAAGAATTTTAGTTGCTGGATGTCTGTATGTACTTCAGCCACCGTCGTTAGCAACTCGGACTCCTGGAACATTCTGCGTTATTACCTGCCCCAAGGAAAGCGTTTATGTTTCCACTCCTGTTATGTTTTCTGTTTACCCAGTGGGAGGTTGAACCCAAACAAACCCCGTTGTTAGGCGCCGTCTTGAAACTGAGTCCATTATTGATGTCTTCTTTCCTTTGATTCCTTTGATGTTCCTTTAGGGGTGGAGCTGGAGGCTCAGTGGGCTGAACAGAGATGCTGAAGTGGAAGGCGCAGGAGATGAGCGGCTACAGAGTATTTGAGAGATACTCAGGGAGTTTGTGGGAGTTGTCGGTAGATTTAGAGGCTGGTAGTGACTCAAACCTTAATGGAGGAATCGGGGCGTTTCACTGACTGTTCATGCCGCCACACTTCAAGTGGGTTATGATTTATAAAGGGAAATCGGTTTTCGATGTGTCTGTTTTATAAATAAGAATATTTCTGAAGGTTAGAACTTCCTGTGTGATGTCAGCGTTCCATCGTTTAATGCAATATACCTACTCACAATTTTAGAACAGAGGCCGGAGATCTGTTTGTTTCAGAGAAGAGGGGGTGTCTGGGTAAATTGCATTTCGTTACTAGCTTAATGTCGTGACGTAGACGTTTTGTCTCGTGTCCACATGCTAACTGTAAACCCGTTCCTAGGAGGACGTGACTACTACAGAAGTTCACGCTGGGGTCAAGGATGTCGTGAACAACATTATGTTACAACCTGGACCTGCTAATGAAACGGTTCCAGTTAGTTGTTGCTGAGGCCAACGAGGTCCAGGCGCTTTTATGAAGCTTAAAGTTTAGTTGTCCTGCAGCAGCTTCCTAAATCCCCCGGAATGGGCGCGAGAGTTTCTATGTGCAAAGAAGACCTTTATATTAGTACCAGTTAAGTGTTTAGGGCTGGAAGCTGATTTGGTAATACCGTGTTGTCCCCTTCATGTTGTCCAGGATCGGGTCCCAGTGGCAGCAGGCTAAGAAGGCTATTCCAGACACCCCTCTCCCCAGCAAAACTCTCCAGCTCATCCTGGGGGAAACTGAGCAACTCCCAGTCCATATGAGATATTTAGTCCCTTTGCGTTGAAACAAGCTAGTTGAGGTGGTTCAGGCATCTGATCCAGATCCCCAAGGTGGTTTTTCAAGACCATCCAACTGGGAGGAGACCCCGAGGTGGACGCTGAACTCTCTTGGGAGACTTTATATATACATAAATCGCGATTTTGTTATCTCGTAAAAGGAGTCCAGTTCAGTTTTCGTAGCTTGTTTGCGATCAACGACATATTGGTGAGTCTCGGCTGAATTATGGAATCCATCTTTATCAGCTATGAGTCGTCAGCAAGAACTCTTCTACTCTGGACAGCTCTTTGCTTTCTTCTGCTTCGTGCCGCAGGTCAAAGGTCGCACGAACCTGAGCGTCTTGTTCTAGTCTTACAAGTTTGATTGCAGCCCCCATAAAAGGCGAGGCACAACAAGAAGGGGAACAACAGGATGTCAGAGTTGAGATCAAGGATGTTTAAGTGTATTTTCACGTTTTCATTTCAGAGCAATTCACCGTTTTTAACGAGCAGAAAACGTTTCTTCTGGCTTCACCTTCATAATTATACAGACCATATTAAGGAAGAATGCATGTTGTGTAATAACACAACGTACGATAACTGGTAAATGGTCACAGCGCCTCTATTATCCAGTTAGCCCGACTTTTATCTACGGCATGTTCCCCCTCCACGAGGAAGACCCTTAAAATACTGCATTACAGTAAAAAAGAATGTTTTTAATAACCTCCGCTGTGAAGAATATGTGTTTATCCCTCCTGTATCTCCTTCCGATCCTGCGGGGGTCATCTGGCCGGTTGGGTTAATGGTCCAGAGGAAACCGATGGGAACATCGTCATCTGCTCTTAATCCAGAATAAGGAGTGTAATTGTTGTTACGTCTCGAGGATGAACTGAGTGATTGTTTGGCGTCTCATGAAAACGTGTCCCGCTACGATAATCTCTTAATTCACCCTATTACACTTCTGACTTCCTTCAAACCAGTAAGATCGGGTCCAGTCCAACAGGTCCAGAAGAGAGGGGTTGATTGATTGATTGTGTGAGGAACTGAGACACTTGCACAGGAACCAGATTGTGATGGCAGGATGACTGGGTCAGAAACGTAGGTCTTGTTGTTGGGCTCCTCTAGCTGGATGATGCTCCCTGGCTCACTGGAGGAACGGTTCTGGTATGGTTTGAGGAAACAGCAACCAGTTCAAGGTGCTGACTTGGCCTCCAGATTCTGTGGGATGTTTTGGAGTAACAAGTCCAATCCACGGAGGCCCAATCTCAGAACCTCCAGGGACATAAAGGATCTGCTGCTAAAGTATCGGTACCAGATACCACAGCAGAACCTTCAGATGTCTGCTGGAGCCCAGGCGTCAGCGGCTCACAGCTGAATTTGCAACAAAAGACTTCATGCCTCCTGGATTCCGTTTAAAACGACTGTTTCACTTCAGGTTTTGCTCATATCCGATGTGGACTGAAGGCACCATGAACCCCAAGAACCACCGCGGGCGTGGAGATTCCAGCGTCAGCCTCCTCTGTGGAAACTCTTGGCCCAGTTGCTCTTCACATTCCTGCACATATTTACTGATTGTTCAGACGTGAATCTGCGGTTTACGCCGTATTGTGTGTACGCCGCGTTCAACCACCTAAAGGTTTGGGCTGATGCTGATTGGGTGTAATTACCAGACATAAAGATGACGGCTGAAGGGAGCCAGAGGAAACGTGACCTTGATGCTAAACTAGGAGGACCCCCGTCTTTGTATCGTTGGTCTCCGGTGAAGAAGGGAGTTTGTGGCCGAACCTCAACTTGCATCTGAGAAGTTTCTTTTTAGAGATTAAATGTGAGTTTTTGAGGTCCTGTTTTTTTGTTTAGAGGAGACGTACCCCGACTCCAAGCATGTAGTGCCAATAAACCACCGCATCACGGGGCCGTGTGTTTGTTTACCTCTTTCTCAGGGAGCTCGGAGGATTCGTCTTTTTAACCGCGGGCTCTGGAGCTCGGAGGTGGCGAAGGCGCCGCTTACGACTGGGGGCCACATCGGTGAGGTCCTTCAGGCTCTCGTCCAATGGGCTTGCGGTGGCGGTTTCTGAGGGGAGTAGGAAGAGGTCAGGGTCTTGCGGTAAACACTTGATACGACATCAAGCAGTGTTTTATTAAAGGGACAGTACACAGTTATCCTTAAGTGCTACGGGTGTGGACTGCGGAGGTCCGGAGAATCTCCTCCTCATGGAAGAACTAGTTTTTTCTCGGAATCAACACTCAAAAGAAGAGGTGTGTTGTCTCAGTGGTAAGAGTCTCAACAGAGCGCTAATGCTAGCTAGCCTAATTAGTTAGCATCTCAGCCCTGAGCATTCAAGTTTCCAGCACAGTGATGCTGAAAGAAATATCTTCTAAGCTGAAGGTAAACCTAAGCTAGCTAGCCGATTTCGTATTCAGTGTTAGCTCATTTTAGCTCTCCGGTCTAAATTTAGCTATTTTTGTCACTAATGCTGGCTAATTTCATCTCTAATTGGACGGCTCATTATAGCACTCATAACTGAAGTCACATATCTTTGCAGCTAACGTTAGGTCAACGTGGCTCTGCTGGCTTAAATTAGCTGATGTTAGCTCATTTCATTCTTCATAACTAAAGTTAGTAAATGTTCCAGAAAACGTTAGCTTATTTAAATTGGCTAATATGTTACATTGATTACATTTTTTTAACCCTTCCTTGTGAGGCGACGTTGAGTCTTTTGAAAGGCGCCTATAAATCAAACGTATAATTATAATCATTATTATTACAGTTAGCTAATTTAGTTATCTAGTTTTACAGCTAATATTAGCTCATTTCAGCTAGTTTGAAAATCTGGACCAGCAAACTGATCTTCATGTGTAAAATCAGCGGCGTGGCCCAAGAGGCCGGCCCGGTTCTGGATTCTAACCCTGGTGATCTGTCAACGTCAAACTGGGACCACGCCCCACCGGAGTCGTTTTAAAAGCATCCGATTCTGCTGTTGCATCTTGGGAACAGCAGGTTGTGTAACCCAAAGTGTCCAGAGAGGATTGTTGGGGCCCGGCATCTCGCCAACATCTGTTTGCGACTCTGCTGTCATCACCTCGTCTCGCTCCCTCTGTCTTTAGAGCGTGACGGTACCGGAGAGGGAGCGCGAGGAAATATTCAGATTCTCCCGGGAGCCAAAGAGCCGTGGGCCGGAGCCCCGCGGCGGGAAGAGGCCGATGGTGGCGGTGAATGTGGAAACATTTTCACGCTGTTTTCCTGTTCTGGCGGTGAAGCGCTCCGGTTTATGTGTGTGGCGTTTTTCCAGGTTGTCTTCCCCGTTTCTATGAAAACACTGACGGAGGAGGAGTCTGAGAAACCCTCAAGTTAAACTCCAGGACCCCCACCGGCACCGAGGGGCACCACACTGGACAGGTGGTTGGTCCATGTTTTCTCTGTCTGGTCAAAAACATCTTTGATTTATGACTTTGTTACTGTTCTGAGTTCTGACTGGAATATTTTCCCTTCAGGGTCTCCACAGCGGATCATTTCTTTCCATCTCCTCCTGTCCTCTGCATCTTCATCTGTCACACCAACCAACTGCATGTCCTCTCTTCACCACATCCAGAAACCACCTCTATACTCCTCCCCTTCTTCTCCTGCCTGCAGCTCCATCTCCAGCATTCTTCTTCCAGTAGACCCACTATCCCTCCTCTTCTTCACGGGTCCATAAAATGTATTACTATTATCATCATCATCATCATCATTATTTTTATCTGGTTTATAGCATATATTAGCTCATTTCAGCTCTAATAACTAGTTAGCTACTTTTCTAGCTAATGTTCAGCGCTCATAACTAAAGTTAGCTCCAGTTAGCTTCCATGGCTAATGTGAGTTTATTTAAGTCTGGTGGATTCTTGCAGCAGGGATCTGATCTGGATTTAAGGGTTAAAGATTGCAGAAACCATCAAGTAGCTGGTTCCCATGTTTCCATGTTCCAAAAAAAAAAAAACACAACCTTCCTCTTTCTATCTGCTGGCTTTAACTGGCAACGCGCTGCAGTCTGAGTCACTGTCGTAGCAACAAAAACAACAAAAACCTGCTGGAGTTTCATCAGTAGATGGAGAGTGAGAGAGTGAGAGAGTGAGAGAAGGGGGGGCGGGGGGACACCAGACCTGGCTGAGGGTGACGGCTGACAAAGTGGAATCAAATCAGAGGCGTAAACATCTTGGAGGAGGGAAGAGACGCCCCTAAAAAATGTCTCATGATAGGTTCCCTCTACTGTAACACCCACAGGGTGAACCTCAGAGCTGCTGTAGGTGAACCCTTCACCAGACCCTGCCTGTCTGTCTGTCTGTCTGTCTGTCCGTCTGTCCATCTGTCTGGGGGTCCGGAGGTTGATGGAGTCTGACGTCTCCATGTTGCCCGTGTTTAAAGGTGATGTGAGATGTCAGTTGAGGCCCAGGACGCCGTTCTACATAACTCCTGGGTGACGTCATGGTTCGTTTCTGGGCTGCTGAAGGTGAAAACATGCAGCTGCCACGGCAACGGCTCAAAGTGTGTTCGCATACACAGTCATATTACACAAAACTCATCATGCTCCGCTTTTTTAATCCTTGGGTATTTACAGTTTTTACCGAGCAGCTTCTTAGCGTGTCACTGGGTGTTGACCAACGCACGCAACTGCAGCAACGATGGATGTAACGTCCTTTAAATGGAAATATGTCACTACTTCCTGTGGGTGAGACTGGTAAAAACCCGCCTCAAAGCATTAAACACAATGACATCACCTTCAGACATTTCACTTCATCACAACTGAGGCCCCCGTCTCCATGACAGTGGTTTTGTTAAAATTAAAAAAAAAAGTTTTCGTAACTCCACACTTATCTGCGTACAAACGAGAGTCCGTGTGGTTAACAGGCTACGATAGCTGACAGTAGCTTAGGATTAGGTAAAAAATGAAATTAGTTAAATATGAGAGCAGAAGTTAGCATTAGCATAAGAGCTCAACTCAAACAACAGTAGCTATGGGAGCTAAAGCGGGCCAATAATAGCTATGAGAGCTAAAATTAGCCGGTATTAGCTCAACTTTGCGTAACTTTGGATACGATAGCTGACACGATCGACTATTAAATCAGCTAACATTAACTATACGATCTGAAATTAGTCAACATATGCTTCGATAGCTGTAATTAGTTAACCTTAGGCTAACTTTAACTATGTTAATGCTAGCATTAACAACGATATCTAAAGTCAGATCATGTCATAAACTTTAATATTAAAAATGAGACACTTTTTTATATGATAGCTGAAAATAGGCAAACATTAGCTCTGAGAGCTAAAGTGGGCGAACATTAGCTTGGATAGCAGAAATTAGCAAACATAAGCCATAATAGAGGATTTTTCTATTTTTCAAACTACATTTAAGTCTTTTTTTTGTTGACAATGTTGATTTATTCTCAGTTTGTTTGTAATAATCTCGTTGACGTCACATTAAATCAACATCGGAAATAGCTTTATGCTAACGAGCTTAACTCTCGTACGACGCTCCGTTGATCTGACCTCGGATGGACGCTGGAGCCGCCCGCACTTCCTCTAGCTCCTCATCAGTACTTCCTCCATATGCATCCTCCTCCTCCTCCTCCTCTTCCTCTTCTTCACCTGCTGTTTGGTCCGACCTCAGGCAATCGTCTTTTTTCTGTCCATCAGAGCTCCTGAAACCGGAACAAAAGGACAAACAGCAAAAATAACAAGCAACTCTGTTGATCAACCAGAGAAGTAAATCAACTGGATGAGAACCTACAGTACCAGTCGGCTCTTTACTTAGAACTCTTTGAGCCCGGAATGACGCGGCAGGATGAAAGCCGGGCATCAAGACAGGAAGTGGAAACCCTCGGCGGAATAACAGCCGTTGAAATGGCAGCCGAAGGTGGATCTTAATTTGAGATTAGAGCCGATTGGTGATTACAGGGCTCCAGATTTCCGCCGGCATCAAGGAAGTTAGTAGAAGCAGTTTCAGACCAACGCGGTTGTTATTTTCAGCCTTATTGCCAACATCTATCACACATTCCAGCGTCCATCTGTGCGTCGACGGGAGGTCTGCTGTTTAACGAGGAGAGTTGTTGGGGCATTGATCAAAAGACACCCGGAATGATGTTGATGCTCTTCACTGATGTTTACAGTGAAGGATTTCAGTTTCTACTACCTGAGGGTTCCACTCGGCCACATTTCTCCAATTTAGCTGCAGATACTGTGTACAGAACAATTTTCATACTAATCCTTCCTATGTTCAACAAATAATCGTATAATCTACTCAACAGCATAAAGTAATCAGATTACCTCAGCCTTCAGTGAACCCAGTGATCCTGAGACACAACAGTCAAACACGGAAGGGGACCGGAGAACTTTTACTCTAGTACTTACATACCTTTAGGTAAGTAAGGTGTGGTAGTAGTACTAGCAGGTACCCCGCAAGTCTCCGTCGCCCCCAGGTCAGGTGTTTGGTCCCCAGTGGCGTAGAGGACTGGAGCGGCGCGTCACTAGAGCGGGTGTAAGGACGTCAGGTCTCCACCTGAGAGACATCGGTGACGGTCGTCCAACTACCTGCAGGTGGCTAGTTTGCGTTACTAGCTTAAGTAAAAATTACCCAGATGACATCAGTGAAAGTCTCGTTGGGACTGAAAGCAGCATGAGAGACTCTGACAAACAGAGACGGCTTTACGACTCGGACAGAACTTCTCCAGAGCTGCAGGTTCGGTTTTTTTCCCTCGCCTCCAGGAACGCCCGATATGACCGTGGCAAAAACGTCATTTCTTGAAAACACATTCGATCCAGAGTCGACTGAGATGTTGAGGCTTTAATCTAAATGTTTAGAACAGATCAGAACAGAACCGGTTCTCCGTTGTACCTCGTCTCCTGGAGGTGCGTGATGGATTCCTGAAGACTGCGGATCTTGGCTTTCTTCTCGTTCAGGACCAGGACGAAGCGAGAGTAGAGCTCCGCCTCCAGGGCTTCTTTCCCTCCTGCGTACCGCGTCAGTCTGGAACATAAAGATAAAAACACATTCAGTTCTGGAAATGTCGTCGAGATTAAAAATCTCTTTTACGTGAGAGACCTGAACGGAAGTGGAATAAATAAATCTCAAATAGAATCTTCGTTTGGAGTTTCCTGACCAGGTTTGTATTGTTTACATCAAAGGAGATCTGTCGTCTAACCTTTGACCCACGTACTTTAAGACGTGACCCTTCTCAAAGATCTTCCATCAGATGAGAAAAATATAAAGGCCATCAAGAAACTGTGGGCGAGTTTTTGAGAAGAACGAGAACTTTTCTTATTTGATTTTCACTTAAAACCATATTAATGTTCAGCGGGGCAGATTATAATGACCGGAACGCCGTCTGACGCTGTGGGGGGAGGAGTCATGGAAATCAGGGTGTCATCAGCACAGACGTGTGTTTCTGTGTTGTTGTTTTTATTGACTACATTCAGCTAAATGATCTCAACCCTAACATGTTAGCTAAATGATCTCAACCCTAACATGTTAGCTAAATGATCTCAACCCTAACATGTTAGCTAAATGATCTCAACCCTAACATGTTAGCTAAATGATCCTTAGCCATGATATAACGTCACTGTATGGCTAGCCTCATAAAGCTTCATGTTAGCTGAAATAACAATTACATTTGCGACAGGATCGTAGAGATAGTTTGTTCCATCGGAAAATGTGTTTATTTAAACAATGTGTTTTTGATTTATGGTATTTTCAATCTTCAGCAGGAACTTTCGGGGGTGGAGTCACGATTACAGATGTTCTCATATATTATTTAGAATATCAGTCTTCATGATGAATTGCTTTGGTGTCGTATGAATCCGAGGGGGTCCGCTGATTCCGCTGGGCGGGATCATGTTCGCGCTACAGAAGTTGAGTAATAACTCAGCAGGACCCTGTGATGGATTTTAGGGGAACTAAATCTTTTGACCTCGTCTGTGATGGAAAACAACGAGCAGGTTTCCCACAGATGACTTCCTGTGGCCCTCTGATGACTCACACAACGACACGAGGCTTTTCTCTCACGTTTTTGTAAGAGAATCCACAATTATACTTTAACAAAACTCACCTCAGAAGTGGATTTAAACACCAGTGGGAATCAAGTCAGATCCTCTACTCGAGTAAAAGTAACTAAAGAAATACTCCATTACAAGTTTAAGCAAAAAACAAGTATGATCAGAAGGATGTACTTGAATCATTAAAGTATATTATAATGTTTCCTAAGTAATTGTTAACGAAGTAATTCTTAGTGACTGTAACAAGGGTGACAGGTGTTCATTGAACGACACAGGTGTTCACTGAACGACACAGGTGTTCACTGAACGACACAGGTGTTCACTGAACGACACAGGTGTTCATTGAAAGACACAGGTGCTCATTGAACGACAGGTGCTCATTGAACGAAACAGGTGCTCATTGAACGACACAGGTGCTCATTGAACGACACAGGTGTTCATTGAACGACAGGTGCTCATTGAACGACACAGGTGTTCATTGAACGACAGGTGCTCGTTGAACGACAGGTGTTCGTTGAACGACACAGGTGTTCATTGAACGACACAGGTGTTCATTGAACGACACAGGTGTTCATTGAACGACACAGGTGCTCATTGAACGACACAGGTGCTCATTGAACGACAGGTGTTCATTGAACGACAGGTGTTCATTGAACGACAGGTGCTCATTGAACGACACAGGTGTTCATTGAACGACAGGTGTTCATTGAACGACACAGGTGTTCATTGAACGACAGGTGTTCATTGAACGACAGGTGCTCATTGAACGACACAGGTGTTCATTGAACGACAGGTGCTCATTGAACGACAGGTGTTCATTGAACGACACAGGTGTTCATTGAACGACAGGTGCTCATTGAACGACACAGGTTCTCGTTGAACGCAACATTCATACATCAGATCCCACCACAGAGTCTCAATGCGGCACCAGTCGAGCCTCTTAAGTGTTGTTTGGACTTCAAAGACGGGATTTTGACGAATCAAAGGTGACATCAAGAGATCTGGTTGGACGACATAGGTGTCATCTGGACTAAACAGATATTGATTGGACTACAAAGGTGTCGTTTAGAAGAAACAAAGGTGTCGGTTTGGACACAGCATGGTTGTGGTGCGTTTACTCTGTGGCGGTCCGCTGCTGCTCTCCTCTCAGTTTCTGGTTCTCCTCCTCTAGGTTGTGGTTGTGGTTCTCCAGCGCGTCTCCCCTCTGAAGAATGTGGATCAGTAACTCCCTCACTGCTTCTGCCGGTTCTGGGACCGCTTTCAGCTCAACGGAACCCAACCTGAACTGAAAAGAGAAGTCAAGAGGTTTCAGCAAGTCATCACAACAAAAAATGTTGTCTGTGGACATTCTGACAAATACGTACGTGTTTTAAATACGGGAGTTCTACGCGGCCAGCCTCTAAATCTACCGACAACTCCAACAAACTCTCTGAGTACCTCTCAGGTACTTTGTAGCCGCAAGGAACATCAGAGGAATCACAGGAACTCTTGGATCAGAGCCCCCAGCGGACCAGCAACATAATAATAAGTAAACCTCTTTATGATTCAATGCGGATTGATACTCAGTGGGCCGAACAGAGACGCTGAAGTGGAATGCACAGAGGATGAGCGGCTGCAGAGTAGATACTCAGAGAGGTTTTTTTGGAGCAGCCTTAGAGTAGATTTATAGGCTGAGAATAATTCAGAAGTTAATGGAAGGAGATGCAGGAACTTTCCTAAACCCAGGGTTCAGCCTTGGCGGAGGATTGAGGTTTTCTTTCAGGTTTATAGCGCTAACATCGCACTAGATGACCTACGGTGGAAAGATCTTCATCCAACTTCTGAGCTTTTAGCTCACGATGTGGAAACAACATGGACGCCACTAGGACGTATGTTATCGGCAGCTGTGTGACGTCTGAAGCACAGAGCGGCGGGAATCTTACCCTACTACTGCTGTGTAGAACTTTTAGATTCATGTGAGAGGTTTTCTCTGAAGAAGCTCTGGAAGTCTTTGACTTCCCTCATCCTGACACTCTCTACATTCCTGCCAGCCGTTTCCTGTTAGCTGTGGAACGGAATATTTTTTAAATCAAACTGTTGGCTGATGTTTGCTGGAGAGGGAAGAAATGAGGGAGGAGTCATGGAATCAGGGTTGGAGTTAGACGCTGGAGTTAGCTGGTCCTTCAGTCTTAGCTCTCTCCCTCTGACCCCGTCATCTGACCCCTGGACGCCAGGAAACTGAGTTTTCTCTAAAATATGGCGCCGCGGTGTTTACTCAGAGATAAGAGGCGACCTCTGTGACATCACCTCCTTAAATAGTTGACCTTTACTACAGCTGTGAGTCTGCGGGTGTGACGGAGCCGACTAATAAAGTGATGTTTAAGTATTTTGACGGAATCCAAATGGGCTCAGAAGCTAGAGCCGACCAGAACTCTTTCCAGGACGCAGCCCCCTCAGGGCGATTGTATTCCAGGGCGATCTGACATTTGAAAAGAAAAGAAAATTCCCAGAACTTTGCCAGTTTGCTTCTCCGTGATCGTTTGCGTTACCCGACTCCTGCTCGCCAGATTTGAGGATCTGAACCCAACTCCTGTTTGATGGGCCGGGTTTGATGTAGAGCCTTCTGAACGCTGTTCACCCATCTTTAATCGAACCTTTCCCAACAGCTGTTGAACCCTGACAGCCTCTGGGGCCCCTGTTGCTGGCGAGGGTCGGATATGGGCCCAGTGCTCCAGCTGGGTCACCTATTGGGGCTGGACAAAGGACTCCGGAAAGAAGTCCAACTTTCATGGAGGCGTCCTGACCGTTTATATTGACCAACACCTTTTCTGTGGTCGGATAACTTTCGGCATCGGCCACCTTTACCCGGGCTAGGGTTCATCCACGGGGGCCCGGCCCTCAGATATGGGTCAGGGCATCCATGGACCCAACACTTTCTTTGTGGTCCGATGAGCGTCAGTGTCGACCGTCGTTACCCGGTGTTGGTTTCATCCTGCAGAACCAGCTCTTATCAATAGTTTGCCACCAGCCGGTTCCAATTCCAGGTCGTGGAACGTCTCAATCTCTTCCAGGAAAATGCGTCCTGCTTTTTGTGTGTACTCTCGGTTTATTTACAAGAGTCTAATATTTCCCAGCAGCTCTTTCGAAATGTGAAGTAAACGTCACATGCCTGAAACAGGGTTCAGGCAGGAAGTGCCCCCCCTCTTCTGGCAAACACTTGTTGCCTAATCCCTGAGTCAGTACTTATCTCTGAGGGTGAAGAACTTTACCGGCGACTCACTGCTGGGATTGAAGCTGCCGCTCGGTCGGCGCTGCCGACTGGACCGAGGCGCTGGTGGGTTGGCTCACGCACTGTTGATGTGGGCAAAAATGTTCCTCAAGTCGTCATAGAGACTCGCTGATTGACACTAATCAACCGCTTTCACTCAGAGAAAGAGCTGTTCTAAACGCCGGCGCTAGCAGAGCTGGCGAACGTTGAGGTCATTAGTGTGAAAGCATGTTGTGGGAACAACCTTTCTAAAAACACAGACTCTCATCAGGCCCGGTTCTGGCGTCCAGAGACGTAGAACAGTACCAAACTGAGACTAATAAATTACTCCTCTAGCAACTAACATACAACCAACAACATGTCCTCATTAGCATTGACCGCCAGCGTAGCCAGGGGGCTGGGTGACCTCTGACCCCTGATCACTGCTGAAAGCTCCTACAGTGGACACGTCAGCATCAAAACTGGACCATGGAGCAATGTAGGAAGGTGGTCTGGTGGGAAGGATCGAGTTTTCTTCTGCATCATGTGGACGCCCAGGGGCATTATGGGATTGAATGGGAGCAGTGAGATGCTTTGGACCATGTTCTGCTTGGAAACCTTACAAATTGGTACCACTTCAAAACTTCTTGGACCTAAAGAGTCTGCTGCCAACGTGTTGGTACCAGATACCACAGCACACCTTCAGAGTTCTGCTGGAGTCCAGGCCTCCACGGGTCCGAGCAGTTCTGCCGACAAAAGGTGGACCTCCATAATATCAGGTAGGTGGTTCTATTGTTATGGCTCGTGATATGATGATGATGCAGACACGTTTCCACACAAGTGGACAATAAAGTGCGGCGTCAGTTGCGAGATCGGAGCGGGGAATGACCTCCATTGTGACTCAAAGCATCACGACTGTGTTTCATCGTTACGCTGAGGAACCTCCGGCCCGTTTGACGACACTCCCGGCCCACTTCTCCAAAAAGATTGTGGATTAATTTCCTCTGCGTTACAACAGACGCGCTCAGGTTCCTGTTCTGTCGTAACGCCACGGCAACGGAGGTTCTGTTTGCCTCACGACTGAGGGATGACGGCGCCGACCCCTGAGCAGGGATTCATCAGTGGTGGAGAAACTCCATCACACCTCCGATAGAAGGTGGATAAAGTCTATGAGAGAGAGAGAGAGAGGGAGAGAGGGAGAGAGAAGGAGAGAGAGAGAGAGGGAGAAACAGAGACAGAGAGAACCAGAGAGAGAGAGACAGATAGAGAGATGGAGAGAGACAGACAGAGAGATGGAGAGAGAGAGAAAGACAGAGAGAGAGGGAGAGGGAGAAACAGAGGGAGGGAGAGAGAAACAGAGAGAGAGAAAGACAGAGAGAGAGGGAGAAACATAGAGAGAGAGAGAGAGACACAGAGACAGAGAGATGGAGAGAGACAGAGAGAGAAATAGAGATAGAAAGAGAGAGAGAGGGAGAGGGAGAAACAGAGAGAGCGAGAGGGAGAGAGAGATAAACCATACGGTGATTAAGGAATAACAGATGGATAGAACCAATGATAGAGATAGATAGATAATGGCGACAGGAGGCTGAGGTACATCATGTGATCAGGATCCTCCAGCACGCCGCCCTGTGGAGGTTTTGTAGACACGCCCACCGGGGAGGAGAACCAGAACCCTCTGGAGGGATAATACGTCTCATCTGGCTTGGGAACATCTGGGGATCCCCCAGGTGTTCCCCAGTGACCCGAACCCGAACCCAGATAAGAGGAATGAAATGGACGAATGGACAGACGCATTCTCTTGTTTGGTTCTGGTGGTTTGGATATTTTCATGCCACACACATCTGATGTTCTACAGCTTTGAATGAATCAAATATAGTTGGGAGACTTCAAACAGAACAGAACGTGAATAAGAATCTGGGTTCTGTGATTTCTGTGACGCCTCCCCACCGGGCCAGGAACCGGCATGATTTAATAATGAGGCCCATCCATTGTGTGATGAAACACAGAATTTACAGGAACCGTCCACCACATGTCTACAGTTTGTGAAATGAAATGACGGGGAAGCAGGAATGAAGACGCCTCTCTGCGCCTCCTACTGGACAGATGTCCTCCGGCCCCGGTGGGGAGGCGCGGGGAAGCTACCACATGTGTAGGATCGTGGTGTCTCTCCGGAGGTGGGGGTCCCAGCAGCGGTCCTAAACCCCAGAAATCATCAATTTACCGTCATGGAAAATGCTGTCAGGCTGTCGGTGCACATTCTCCCTTAAGTGCTGAAATATGTTTTCAGACAAGGTTGTTTCACGTGTCATCAGCCGGGTCGGATTTCACATTTGGAGGTTCGGAGCGGAACACAAAACAGCTTCCGACGCGTTAACGCTTGTTTTAGAGTCAACGAGTCACTCAGAGAATAAAGTTTCTGGGGGGGGGAAAAAGAAAAAAGGGATGATGGGAGAAGGGCTATGATGTCATAAAACTGTTATATATATGTGATAATTAGGAATATAAACATGTCTGGGTTTGAATGTCTGCTCAGTTGTGATCCGTTTGATACTGAGAACTAATCAAAACTCTGTTATACGTCACAATAAGACTCCCCGCATTAAGTTCTGATAAATGGCTTGTACGAAGTTTAGTAATTAAGTTTAAGTTAAGTTGTAAACGCTTTGAGGATCAGTAATAAGGTGCTGCTATCTGAGACCTGACGCCTGCCAAATAGTGAGCACACTTATCTGTACTGCTGACTTGATGTTGCAAAATAGTGATCCACATGATGAGCTATGATATATATACTTATATATATATATAATTATTATATATATATATATAATATCATATAATTATTATATATATATATAATATCATATAATTATTATATATATATATATAATATCATATAATTATTATTATATATATATACAGATACATGGCGTCCGTGAACCGGCAGCGGGTCACGTGACCATCCTGAGGTTACGATGTGTGGCTGTTATGGCGGCGGTTCTGACAGTTTAACAAAAACTGAAAACAGCAGGATTCCAGTCTTCTTCACCTCCTGGGTTCAGTCAGGAGATCACAAGCAGCTTTAAGGCTTCTAAACACGGATTAACCCGGGATTATCGCCGCCGCGGTGACGTCATGTGAAACCGCCTTTAACGTCAACATTTGATCCGTTACTGATGAAGTCAAAACACGCGACCACCTGCAGGAGTTCACATCCTGACGGGTCCGCAGTGAGCGAGGGGGACGGATCAAACAAACACCGGCGACGTCGGCTCCAGCAGCTGCCGACCGTTCGCTCCCCCGACCCCCGACCCCTCTAATACTGACAGCATTAAATAGTATTAAATAGTATTATTATAGATCTTCTGAGATTATCTGAGATCAGGCGAGATGAACGAGATAATAGAACTTTATTGAGATGATCTCATTCAGATGATCTGAGATTATTGAGATTATTTGAGATTTTAGAGATCATTGAGATGATCTCATTGAAATGATCTGAGATTATTGAGATTATCTGAGATTATCTGAGATTATTTGAGATTTTAGAGATCATTGAGATGATCTGACAATCAGATCATGATCTGACATTAGTCAGATATTATTTTGTATTATGGACGTTATCTGAGATAATTGAAGATCTTTGGATAGATTATCTGAGAAGATCTTTGGATAGATTATCTGAGAAGATCTTTGGATAGATTATCTGAGATAATCTTTGGATAGATTATCTGAGATGATCTTTGGATAGATTATCTGAGATGATCTTTGGATAGATTATCTGAGATGATCTTTGGATAGATTATCTGAGATAATCTTTGGATAGATTATCTGAGATGATCTTTGGATAGATTATCTGAGATGATCTTTGGATAGATTATCTGAGA
>VRLP01006632.1:0-27091 GCA_009660295.1 Lophius piscatorius | reverse complement strand
GGACATCGAGCAGGTCCACAGCAGCAGATGCAATCACCAACCATGTGACCTTACAGGGCGAGAAAACACAAAGACTCCAGGGAAGAAGTCAAGTTAGTAACATGCATTAATCCATTTAACATGCATTAATCCATTTAACACGAATTAATCCAGTAACATGCATTAAAGTGAGTGGGATGTATAAAGAGGGACAGTGAGAGAGGAAGAGAGAAAAGCTCAGTGCATCATGGGAGCTCACTGCTCAACATCGATCCCTCATGGATGCTCTATTGCAATTACTCATGAATTAGTCCAACTTTTCATGCAGAAAACGGCTCTTTATACGAGACAGTATAAATTTAAACAGAAGTTTTAATTTGGTCAAGTTAACTGACTCTGTCAATTGCAGAAGTAAACAAAACAGCTTGATGGATTTCAGTCTTGCAGTAGAGAGGGAGCCTGATAAAGAGTTAATACCTGATATACCCTGATGCTCCAAAAGGACTACTTTGCTCTGCGTCCCACATCTGTTCCAGCTGTTCCTTCAGCCTCTTGACCCTCTTGTGTTCCCTCCTTCTGATGTTACTGTAAGGTGGGATGGCCAAGCCATCAGACCTGTAGTCATCTGCTCCTTGTTGACCACTATGCCTGGTTGGTTAGCCAGCAGCTGCTTTTCAGACTAGAACTTAAAGTCCTTGGTCCTGTGCTCCCACCAGCAGGGTCAATCAGACTCTCCCTTTTTAGTGGTATATTTTCTTGACGTCAGCCACTTCCTCTATCTGCACTGATAAATGTAACAGGTCATTGATACATCTGACAATATTTTCTCATTCAATTTAACGGGCCATAGAGTAGCCATTAAGTAGTCCACAGCTGTTGGTACCGAGCTACTCTAGCCCACTGATTTAAAGGCATGGACATGGATTTGTTTTATGTCATCTTTTTGTGTCATCATTTTTCTACTCTCTTGTTCACTCATACCATATACATTTACAATGTTTTGCAACAATTTTCACATCAACTAATTGCATATGCTTGATGATTGTGTAAATGGGTTGTTTCCTAGCTAGTGGCATGGTCCCTTATAAAAACTCACAAAGCACAGAAAGACTGGTACCTTACTGTTTTAGCCTCATTGGTATCTTCTTGTGTTTTGCTGTTGGTCAGATTTTGATCGAAGGTACAGTTGGAGATGATTTTAATGGAGATATCGCCATTGATGACCTTTCCTTCCTGAACTGCGACCTGTATGAAGGTTAATATGCCATAAATGTCATTTTGTTCGCCACATTTTATTGCATTTATTTTCCACAAGTGATTTGTGTTTTCCACCATCCATTGTTTCAGGAGAGTTGCCCACACCAAATACCACAACCCCTGCAGTGACCACGCCTGCACCCACCGTGCCAGCCCACAGCTGTCCTGATGGAGAGTTTGTTTGTGGGGTACACGGGGAATGTGTGGCCAGAAGCAAGGAGTGTGACTTCAGACAAGATTGTGCTGATGGCTCTGATGAATTCAACTGTGGTAAAGCATTTGTCTCCGGATTTCTTCAAAGAAAACTTTCAGTATTACATTATACATTTTTCATGCTTCTCTCTTCTTTGTGCTTCATTCTTCCTCCTTCCTACCTCCTCATTTACCCTTTCTCTTTATCCAGTAAAAGAACACTGCGACTTTAAAGATGGTGACACTTGTGGTTGGAAGACAGTTGACTCCTCTTTGGGCTCCATCCGTGCATTTCGCTGGTCACCTGACCAAGGGGAGAGCATCCATGATGGAGAGGAGTTCCACCGTCCCATCATGGACCACACTCTGTGAGCATGAGCGCATCAGTTTGTCACAGTAACATCCTATAAGCAGAAATAATAAGTCAATTTATCAATGAATTGATGACAACAAATTCAAATTTGCTCAAATATTCTCAACCTTCTTAAAGAATTGATGCTGGTGAAGTAGATGTAGTTTGAAATATCAGTCGGTGATGAATGAATAAGGGCTGTGAATAACTAAACTCCAAATGAATAATCTCAAAATATAGCCATTATTACTCTAAAATAAATATAGCCATTTTGACTCTAAAATGATCAAAAATTTACAAAAGCTAAGTCAAAATTTTCATCATTGACTCATCTCCATCAATAAGCCATAACATTATAATCATTGAAAGGTGAATTCAGAATAACATTGTTTATCCTTTAGAAAGAATGACCACGTTGTCAGTGGGTGGGACATATTTGACAGCAAATAAAATGGGCAACTTTTGGGATTAGAGCAACTTTAATTAGAACCATATGGTAGATGACTTGGTCAGAGCATCTCCAGGTCTGCAGATCTTGTTTGGTCTGCAGTGGTTAGTTCCTCCTACAGTGGTCTAAGAAAACAGGTGAACCGGCGCCAAAGGCACTGTTGTGTTGGAAGCAAAGACAAGAGCCAATTATCTGATCCCAATATCAGTTCTGATAGAAATGTGTCAGAACACACAGCTGTCTTGGTGACATGGACAATATTAAGCGAATGGATTTAATGTTATGGCTGATTGCTGTAAATACAGATAGAACATAGAACTTTCGGATGTTATTTGGCTTTTGAGTCACTGAAGGTAATGATATGTAGAATAAAAAAAATACAACAAGCTGAGTGAGAATGGGCCATTATAGAAAGTCGGTGACACTTGCTTGTAATTATGTATGTTTTATAGAGAGGAGGGTCAGAGATTGGCAGTGCACCATGACCACTTTATTTCAGAACAGTCTTCTCTCAGCCAGAAATGCACACTCTATATTTTTCACCATCTCTATATCAGTCTGAATCTCTCCTTCCTCGCTCTGCAGTAGTTGCCTTGCCTGGCTCTGAATCGATAAGACAGGCAGAATGGATGGACATGGGCAGCTTTGTCTCATTTAACCCACTTGGGGCCTCACCTCTTTAATAAAATTTAATAAAGTAGAAGCAGAAAGACCAAAATCATGGTGCTGAGAGTGCGAGGATACAGCTGAGGTCCGTGAAGCAAATACATCCCCACTCGGTTGTGTGATTGGCCATTTAAGCGTTGCTAGCTCATGAGCAACAGAACATATTATATATTATATTTTATAACATATGTTTTAACATATGAGTGTAATTTGTGGCTCTGTAATTCAAATATGCAACCTAACATTCTGTGACCTGGAAACACGAAGCTTCCCCCACAAAAGCATTATCAATAGCTGTGAAGTGAGATAAAAGACGTATTTTATATCTCACTGCAGTTTTTTTGGTGATTTTTTTATGTGCTTATTCTGAATCTGATGTCAGAAAATCTTTTCAAATAAGTTCAAGACAAAAAAATGATCAAAAACAGCTTTTTAGCACATCAATCATATGGTTCTCACCCTGGTTCTGTGGTTCCAGTTTTGATGCTGACCTATTATTGTTGACGTTTTTGGCTGTGGACAGAGGTCAACATTGGCACTTTGAATATCTGTGGGTTCACGGCCCCATACACAGCAAGCTATGATGCACTGTGTGTTTTGACAAATTTCTGTCATAATCAGTATTAGCTTTCTCAGCAGTTTTTGCAACAGCAGCTCCTTGGACATCACAGACAGGCCTCTGCTGTGTGAGTGCCCATTAACCTGTCACCAGTTCACCAGGTGTCCATCCTTAGGTAAATTTTAGTTAATACCATCCAATGCAGACCAGGGAGACCCAAAGAAGTTGTAGTTTTGGAGACATCATAATTTGGTCCTTATCAAAGTCACTCAAATACTTGTGCTTACCTATTTGTCCTGCTTCCCCATCAACAAAATGTTCACATGCTGCCTGATATATCCCACCTGACACCCAACTCACAGGTCCCAATGTAATGAGATAAGCAATGCTATTCTGATTTCACCTGGTTATGATGTTATGGCTGATAAGAATATTTAAGGCAAACATTTCAATGACCCATAATGATGCAATTTTGAAGTTGGGGATATAATTACGACGTTTTTCCTCTGCTCTGTATTTTTCTGGTAGAGGCCGTCCCGACGGCTGGTACATGTGTGCAGACAGCTCCAATGGTGGTTATGGTCAAACCACTGACCTCCAGACACCTGTCATCTCCTCTACTGGACCACAGTGCACTCTGGTCTTCTGGTACTATATGATTGGTTTCACTGTGGGATCCCTGCAAGTAAGAGGAGTAATAACACTGCCCTCAGTAGGATTATGATGCTAAAGGTTCATCAGAAGACTCTTATCTGTTGATTTACAATAATTGCAGGTGCTGTTGAAATATGGAAATGTGTCTCAAGAGGTTTGGTCTCAGACTGGTAATCAAGGAAACAAATGGAGGCAAGGAGAAGTGTTTGTTGGGCTATCAAACAACTTTCAGGTTTGTAAATTATTCTTTCCCAATTGGAAAAAAAACATCCAATCAACTATATATTCAGATTCACAGCGGTGAAATGGCTCATATAGCAGCTTATAGTGTATCAAAGGTGTGTTATTTGCATTGGGTGATATTAGACTTCTGCAAAGACATTCAATTGGATTTCTTTCATTTGTTATGGTTTTTATGCCCCTGCCAAAGGAGATATATTGAGTAATTCTTGTCCATAGGTAGGTTATTCCTAAGAAATGTGGGACAGGATGTGGGAAATTTGACTGATGTTTCGTACAGCGTTGCCTGTTTTTACATTTTAGGTGAACTTAAACTTGAAATGTCTTAAAGGGTGGTATCTTCTCTGTAGCATAGAGCACAAACTATACATCCTAGCTTTAGTAAATAGTAGTGTCATTAATTATTTAGAGTTGTCTACTCATTTCCATTTTTGGAGTTTCCTCACGTAAGGTTGGTTTTAAGGAGATTCTGAAGGTGGGTCATCTTATATGAAGCACATATCCAAATCAACACCCACTACTGGACTAAACAAAGGAACAGAGGATCTGTCATATACTGATAGAATGTCAGGGGAATATGTCTTAGATGACTCCGGTTCAATATAGACATGTAATTAAAAGCATTGACAGTCTTAACTAAAGGGCAGCCTCTTGGATGACTGTGCACCTCAGTGTAATCGATGTAATGTCGTCAACATTATCTTGGAATGACCGACTTGGTTAATGATGAATTGAGTCTAATTTAGTGTTACGGCGGTCAGCGTTGCAAAGCTTTTGAGGTTCTTCCAGTTCAGCCTGAACACATTCACACAGACAGAGGTCCCATGTATGCTCTGGTGGCTTCACTGCCAGGCAGAGTTCTTTATCAACATGACCAAATACCTGGGACGTTGCCAATTATCATTAACAAATAGTACGACAAGAACGTAAAGGTAATTCCTTTCTGAGCTCCTCATCAACGAACAGCCTCACACCAAATAAGCTCTCTCATTACAGCACTTCTGTTTCAGTGTCCTGTGTGATACTATTGAATCTATCCTGGTATCAATGTGAAGATATTTGTGTGACAGACTCATTTAAATTGATCCTGATTGTGTTTTGTTGTCTTATTCCAGGTGGTATTTAGAGCAAAGCGAGGGATCAGCTACATGGGTGATTTGGTAATAGATGACGTCAGCTTCCTGCACTGCTCTAACCCTCCTCCCTCCGGACAGCCATGCACACCTGAACAGTTTGCTTGTGCTAATGGCCACTGCATCCCTCAGGACAACCTGTGCGACTTCATCAACCACTGTGGGGACAACTCTGACGAGGACCACTACATCTGCAGTGAGGCCTCCTCCATCTGACTCTGAAAGATTAGCTCTCAGAACTATAGCTAGCCAGCATGTTTTTTATTTTTCATGCATTCTTTCAGAGGGCTTTAGCGGGCGCTGCAACTTTGAATTCGACCTCTGTTCCTGGCGTCAGTGCCGAGAGGATGACTTTGATTGGCTGATCAAAGCAGGCAGAACTCCAACAGTCGGCACAGGGCCTTCCAGTGACCACACCCTGAGGAACCCCTCAGGACACTACCCCTACTTGGAGAGCTCCTTCCCCCAAGCAGCCGGAGACACCGCCCGCATATCAGGACCTTTACTGAGCCGCTGGAGCTCACAGTGCAAGGTGAGGTGGAGAAGCAGTGAAACTAAAATGCTAAAAAATAAAAAACTAGACTAATAAGAGTAGACAGAAAAAGATAAATACACACTAAAACATTTAATAAATCATTAGCACGCTAGGCAAGCTTTATTTATATAGCACACGTCAGCAACAGGGCAATTCAAAATGTTTTACACAAACAACCAAGAACATCGCGACAAAGTGCAGAAGAAAATTACTATCTAATTAAAAACAGTTATAGAACATGAAGAAAGATTGAAAAATTAATAACAAGCTTAAAACAAAAAAGAACTAAAAATAAAAGCTAGAATAGAAGAAAATCAACTGTCTAACCCCTTTTCACCTCAGACATAATTTAGTGTTTTCCTAAACAGTACTGTCTAGGAAAGACAGAAATAAGAATAAAATGAAAATGAAAAAATCAGATAAAAAGCAGCAGCAAATATGAAAGTTTTAAGCTTTGATTTAAAAGAACTGAGAGTTGGAGCGGTCCTGAGAGAACCTGTAAAACTGTGTCAATGGGTAAAAAAGAAATCCTCAAAGAAAAAGACTAAAAGGAAAAGCTTTGGCATGATTTACTAACTTTGTATGCCCATTATATTGGACACTTTACATATTAATTTAATAGTAGTGTTTAGTGTGAAAGAAATACTAATGATTAATTATGCTAAATAAAGATTAAAAAATTTAAATAAATATGACTTTAATACAGTTTAATACTGTTTTGTATTTTTCTCACATACGTAACACTTGGCACTGTACAGTTCTGAGAAAGGCAGCTAATATAAATAAATACAAGTTTCCGTAACAATTATTATAATGAATAATACATAAAATATTCATAAACAGTGAAAAAACATATACTAAAACACAGCCCAGGAATACTTAACATGAGTTATTAAAGGTAAACATACATATATTGGATATAAAAAATGTTATCCTTAATGTGAAGAGTATTCTTTAGTGCTTTTAAAAAAACTGTATCTTAAAGAGGAACTTCTGTCTTTTTCTATTCTGTTATAAAAGTTTGTCTACCCATCCATTTTTCAGTTTGTATCAGGTCTGCGTTCTAAATTCATTCTCAGCATTTTGGTCACAGGTCCTCAGTCTCAGGTCGTTGCCAAAAAGCACACGTTAATATACAAGAGAATTATTATCTTGCCCTTTAAATAAATAGAGTTTAAAAATTCCAAATCAGCAGATTTTGTGAGCCAGTAGCTTATTTTGAATGTTTTTCATTTTCTCTCCTTTATCCAGATGCGTTTCTATTTCCACATGTCTGGTGACAGCATTGGAACCCTCAGTGTGTACAGGAAAAGCGAAGGGCGTCTTCATCTCCTTCTCAACCTGACGGGAGATCAGGGCAACAACTGGCAGCTGAGGGAGGTCCCGCTGAGCGACACAATGGACTTTCAGGTCACTTTTGAGGGCAAAGTGGGCCCAAGTCCAAAGGGTGACATCTGCCTGGATGACATCACTTTCTCCCCGGGGTGTCTGATGGCCTCTTCAGCTGGAGAGACGAACAACACTCCTCCAACTCCTGCAGGTACACACTCTACTTTTTCCTTTTGTTTTTTGGAGATTTGTGCAGGGTTTTTTTTTTTTTATTTCCTCCACCCTCTCACCAAATCCCACCTCTGTCCCAAATCCCCATCAACTCAAATCTATGGAAATAATTACTCATAACCTTGTATTTTAGATCGGTGGTGTTATTATGTTTACCAGCAGGCATTATATATATATATATATATATATATATATATATATTTTTTTTTTTTTTAATGATTTACTATAATTCTACTCGCTCTGATGTACCTCTCAAAAGTGTAACTACTATTTTGGGGGAACACAAAGACACTCTCCGTTCATCGTTTAAACCAAACGCTGATAGGACTTATGCTATAATATTGTTTTCCATGGAATTTATACAAATATGCTTCGTCACCAGGCAATGAATCAATACATTATTTCTGACTCTAATGGCACCATAAAATGAACCTTTTTGTCGGGTGGATTGCCATTAAAGTTAAGTCTACTATACATATGTTTTTGTAACAGCTTAACAGATCTCTTAACCTCATCTGATACCATCATCGGGTCACATTTAATTTATTTCTACTTTCTGTTTGGTTAAAATGACTGGGATGCTACTTTGCTTATGATGGCATTTAGCTGAAAGCACCTTTATACAATTTCAAAGTTCCACTTACATGACCTCAGATTGTTGTTTTGTTTTCCTTTAGTAAAGTTACATTTTTCCATTGTCTCATCAGAAATGTTTGTGTTTCAAAATTAGACCTATCGAGACCATGTAGTATTCAGTTATAGTGCTAAGTAACTATGGTGAACTTTCACAGCTTTAATTCAATATTGTACCATGTACAGCATCTCACAGTAAATATTTCCACTAGACAAAGACTCTGATTTAAGGAGACACCATCCTTGTCTTTGCAAATTACAGCACAATTACCTGACATGTTTGTACTGTCGCTGTAATAAGCTCCCTCCTCAAACCTTCCACAGGCGATGAAAGTCAGGTTGTAGCTGGAACATATTGGTTTTTTTTATTGTTCTCCTTGAAAAAACTAGTCTGTAATAGCTTTTTTATTCCACTGTGACAAGGAGATTGCTGTGAGTGCAATTTTCTCACTATTAATAAAAAAAATGCAAAGCTCTATCCCTTTAGGACTGTTCCTTTATGAGAAAATAAGAACAGCCTTCAAGTGCTGTGCTTGCACTTTTGATGACTTCCACCACGACTTGTATTAGTATAAGTAAAAGAATCATGCTGCTGGAATATTACAACCTTGTCTTCATTTGGACAATGAAAACAAGGCTTAATGCTGTTGACCCTGACATCCAAAAGAAGAGCCTCCAATGCCCTGTATTGTACAAGCAATCCCTCTGATTGAACTCCTAATTAAATGAGTAGTTATGTCAAAACGACAATTTCTTTTAAAAAAAAGAAGAAAAAAAAGAAAAGAAACCCGAGTAAGAGCTATTAGAGTAAAATATATACAATTTTAGGTTGATTCAATTCCTCGAGTTGATTCAATTGCATGAATTTTGTACTAAATCAGACCAACCGTTCAGAAATGATGGCCTTAAAACCTTTGGAGACAAAGCTTGGTTGGAAATATACAACCAGGCTTTCCCCAAATCACTCCAGGTCTTCCCCGCACCACATTCTATGTGCGTCTGAAAATGAATGATAAAAAAATAAAAGAACCATTCAATAGTTTTTGCGATATAGCGAAGGATCTACGGTGAATGCAGCAGCAGTGATGAAGATTCCAACATATGCACGACCTTTCGGGGTTATAAAGATCAATTTCTGGAATTTGTGCCGCAGGATTGTTCTTGAAAGCAAGACAGTCTGTGTGCAAATCCATCTTTGCGGGCCCTAACAGACCCCCAAACTGAATAGGATAAGTGATTATAGAACTCAACGAATGGACGAATGGACTCAATGAATGAATGAAATTGATGCAGTGCTTAGAAAGGGAAAGGACTAAATTAAATCTAACTGGTAGGGTTAGGGTTAGGGTATAGTACACGACCAAAGCATGACTCAGATCTCTTGAAAATTGATGACGTCACATTTGTGGGTTGCCTCTGCACAAATCATAGAGCAACAAGCTTTTGCATAAATGAGTGTTTACATTCAAATATCTTATTAATTGTCTAAATTAGAAGTAGAAATAGACCCTGAATCAAATTTTAGGTTCATAACGAGCTGTTCCAACAAGAATAATATGGAAATATCACCCGGATTTGATAAACATGTGGTATCTTTGTGATTTGAAGTAATTTTACTGAGGTCCCACGGAATGATTTTCATCGACTGTCTAGGGGATGACTCAAGTTCCATCATCAGGTCTCAGATTTAGGAGCTTTTTGATGTCCCTCTGCCTTCCTTAACTCCTTTATGAGGAACTATTTAACAGGCAAGATAAAAGAACAAGAACCTATTTATTGCCTTTGCTACTTAGAGTATAATTGGCCTATTAAATTAATTGATCCTTCCTGCATTGGATGCCAGAGAGAAGAGAGTGTATGTATTGCCTCCTTGACATTTGGAGACAAGGAGGAGATGACTTCTCTTCAGCAGCAGAGGCTTAATGTGAAGTGACGATGCTCCCGTCACTTTCTCTCATACTTGTTTCGGCGTCTCGCTGTCTCTGCATATCAATATTTATATTTAATATTTAAACTCCAACAGGCAGGGTAGGTATCAGTTTCTAAAGAAGGGTGACACTGCTGAGGTGTGACAGAGTTTCATCTGCTAATGATGTTTCCATCAAGCATCTCACCTACATCCCTACCTCCTCCTGTTTTTCCTGCCTCGGCCGAAACTCTGGAGATTCAATGAGACACCCGAGGGGCTATTTCTGTCCGTAGAAACAAAAAAATTGTATTTTCTCTCTCTTCAGTAGTATCAAGAAAATGGGTTGAATATACAGTGAATGCTGTTAAAGATGGATGTTAAAATAATACAGCAAAACGGTTTCATTGGTGAAACATTACTCATTACTGTAAACATTTTGGAACTATTTTCTACGGAACTATCAATATGTCATATTTATCAAATATATCAATATTTTGTATCTATGAAGAGATCCAACATAAAACCTATGCCAAATCAATCTCTAGGTGTCTTGTTGGGTGTTCCCTGTATACAATGGTTAGAACCTACTAAAGTGGTCTAAGGAAGGAAACTGGGGAAACGAGGACATGGAGCGAAAAGCTAGCCCATGCTGTCTAATCCCATTGAAATGCCACTTGAGCACAAATTGTTAAAAAAGTCAGGACTGGTTCTGATAGACAGTTCTCAGAACAAACATTCCATCACAGATCGGTATAAGCATCAAAAAGGGCGTTTACACAATATTAAGTAGGTCGTTTTAATTTTATTACCACAACGCAGAGAAGCACTTGTGAGAGAGAAATGGGCATAGAGAGTGCGTCTCACCCTTTTCAAAACATGACAGGATCATTCTCAGAACTGAAAGCAGATCAAGTAATGCGCAATAAAAATAGAAATGGACAAAAGTCTATACGATAGAAGGATTTCTTATTTTTCTCGGAGGTAAGAGAGTTCATAGCACTGTTACCCCGTCAGTGACATTCATTTCTCCAGTAAGAGTAGATGAGTGAGAGCCTCGGCTGCTGCAGGCTTCATACATTTATGCTAATGAGACCAACGACAGCAGGAACTGTAATTACGTATATGCTGAAGCCCCACAGGGCCACTTCCCCCAATGCCTTAATCTATAATACTTCCATCATTCCATAGTCATTCATGAGATGGGCCAGAATATCAGAACCAGATCTGAATATAATCTTGTACAACCTGGCTTCATGTTATAAACATAGTAGGAAACATGAAAAATAGACAGAGTAGTCGCATTGGATTTCATCAGACTGGACAGGTCGTTGTGTCCACTGATATCAGAGTGACAGCCAGTAGTTAAATAGCACTGACACTGGGGTTGTTTGTCTTCACAGTGACCTCTGATCTCTTCGACTCAGTTGAATGCTCAGCTAAGCATTTGAATCTGATCAAAAGGCAGTATCTCATACTGTAAGGGATTTTTTTTTGTGTGCTATCAAGGTCAAAGGAAGGGTATGGAGCCCCTGAGTACTGATACTGATAGAATGAGTATGCGCAATGATTTCCGCTGATGAGGATCCTATACCTACGAGCAATGAGTACATCACACATTTAATGGCCAGATTTATTCACATATAATGTCTTAATAATAATGACTTCTAATTCCAGAAATTAATGTGCATTTTTTACAATGCTAAACTGAAGCATCATCCTTCCACCAGGGGGCAGTATGCTATGACCGGCTGTATGTAGAACAGTGGGTCCCTATTGTGAAGAACATATCACTGCTAGAAATGTACATCCATTACGCCATCCATGTAAAAAGTGAATAACAGTTCCTGAGGGAAAATTAAGTTGGAATTAATAGTGCTGCATATCCTCTGCAGACAGTTTGCTCTACAGCAGCCAGTTAGGCAGCCTGGCTTCTCAGCCAGGAAGACTCTTGGCTTCCTGGCTTCCTGTGGGCCTTTGTTGGGATGCATTGCTTCTGGTCCTGTGCATCTGAAGAGAAACAAAGGATTAGAAGGGACGTATAAGCCTTTCTCTCCTTTACTTATTGAGACCACCCCTTTTCATCACGCCTCATCTCCCTTTCTTACACTACCCAAAGTAATGCACTGACCCTGCTGGAATGCCTGGCACCAAAAGAAGTAGATTCCAGCCCCCCTCAGCACTGCCACCCTACGATACATTGACTTGGGCTTATCGCTCCATGCTCCATTGTCTTCTTAAGCCTCTTAAAGACCCTGATGCTGCATGCAGATGGGCTCCACATTCTCAAGTTGACTTCTTACCATCTAGAGTTAAACTTGACCCTTGATATGGTAAAGAGCACATTAGCGTTTTGGAAAAAAATAATAGTCAAGACAATTTTATTTGCACTGCCCAAAATCACAAATCACAATTATTTTCCTCGAGGGGCTTTACAATCTGTACATGATGCAACATCCTCTGTCCTTAGACCCTCGGTCCGGGTCAGGAGCAACTCCCCAAAAAACCCTTTTAACAGGGAAAAAAGGGAAGAATCCTGATGAAGAGACACAGAGATGGAATCCCTCTTCCAGGACTCACAGACGTTTAATAGATGTTGGTTATCTGAAAGGAATACTTCCACATTTTGGGACCCATATAACTTGCAGACCTGCTTGAGATTTTTGTACAATAGTGTTTCTTGGCTGGGAGCAATAACTACCCTAGATATTGTTTTTCAACTTGGTTTTCTGTCTCGATTAATCAAATAAGATATGATTACCATGTTTCAGAAGTGTTAGCAGGTGAATTGCATTACTCATGCACAGAGAGAGGCTAACTTTTGCAGCTTTTTTTTTTTTTTTTTTACCATTTGTTTTGGTATTTTAACGAGGCTAATCAATTTTGGCTGCAGGGAGCAGCTTCATGACTGAATAAGTATATTTATCTTGTCACAATCTTTATCGAAACCGATTGATTGACCCAGTTTTCACACTTAACCGTCAGGTCAGAGCCAAACTTTGCACTTCCAGTCAAGGAAGATGGCAATATTAATGTGACATGGCAAGAATTATAGAAATTTTGCTGTGACGTGTATGAAACCTTTATGAATTTTTGGAAAATATAATATATAACCTATCTAGATATACAGTGTTGGGAGATTACCTCTGGCAATTGCCCTGTTTGACCCAAAGATCTCAGTATGCTTAGCATCTGTTGCAGAAATAAAACTTTTTGGTTTGTCTTTGATGAGGAAAGCTATTACTTTAGACATAACAGACTGATATTAGGAAACGAGAGGAGTCAGATTGATTCTTAATGTTTAATCTTGTTTCCAGGTTCCTGTCCTTCAGACTTCTTGCCTTGTGAAAATGGCCAGAGTTTTACTCCAGCGCAGAGCTGTGACTTTACAGACGACTGTGGCGATGGCTCTGATGAAAAGGACTGTGGCACATCCTGCTCTTTTGAGAGTGGCTTCTGTGGCTGGAAGAGCTCCCTGGCTGATAATTTTGATTGGACACTTGGAGTTGGATGTAGTAAAAGCATGCGGCCACCGTATGATCACACTTTGATGGATGAAACTGGTATGTATTGACAATTGTTTTTCATTCAGGACAGACAGAGAATAAGTAAAAAACGTTTATTACAACAGATAGTATGTGGTAATTAGTCCATCAGAGAGTATTTGCTCACACTCTTTTGGGAGATTTTGATTGGGAGGCATCTTCCCCCCCGTTGACAACGGTTGGTGATGGCTGATGACTCTGCAGAGAGTCCGAAAGTCCTTGGCACCGAGACTCTGAAGGGTACCGGGCCTGAGTGACACCATGCTACATCACTATCTGAAATCTGGATACTACTGGTGGTGGCGGCGTCTGATAGATCTGTGAAGACTGGGTGGAGATGGGGAGTGAGGACGAATGTACCAGCAGCATGAAGGAACTAGATGAAAGGAGAGAATCAAATTTTAAAAGAAAACATGAAGATGATAGGCTAATGGTGAAAGTTAAAACCAATGGTAAAAAAACTATTGATGCCCAAAACCATGAAGTGGTTAATTACAATTGTGTGTGAACAATGACACGGTGGTATGAAAAGTGAGTTTGGCCTGAGTGTGCAAGAGTATAGTCTACCTGACTGAAACTTATGTCATTTATAAAAATGTAGCGAATATTAACAGTACAAAACCTTCTTAGCACTAGGTTTCTCATTGAAATGAAAACATCTTACTGTTTTTACTTTTCTTGTCTGCCCTAGTTACAGGGCCAGCTTGAGATTTTTCACCTTTTAAACTCGAAAGCTGCCGCAGCTCTCCACAATATTTAGTTAATACTTCACAGCCTCTTCACTGACAAAATCAATGACCTACTTGTCAGTTATATGAATTTATAACCTTAGGCCTTTCTTCAGGTGATTGATGCAGAGCACTTAAACCTGTGATTCCATTATAATATGTGCATGATGCAAGGAAATGCACTTTTCAGTTAAACGCACATGAATATATGCAGATTTTTTTTAAAAAGAGTCTTTTTAGAGCATCGTATGGCTTCTGAAGGTTATAATAATCGGGATTCCATCACAGTAAATCAGAGCAGCCATTGTGTTAGAAATACAACACTTAAGTGACTTGTGTATTAGTTTACAGTTCAGCCAAACAAACCCACATTGATTTGATCAAAAGGTCAGTCGATCTCAATTTTCTGGGCAGCTGTGGCAGAGTGGGTTATTTGATATGAATCTCACGGAGCACTTTCAATTAATAGTTCTGTCACCTTCTACCATCAGTGAATGAATGCGTGAAAGTTGGTGAATGTGGAATTTATTATTAATCACTTAGGGGTAGATACAATGTAAATGCGGGGCCACTCAGCACTGTGTACACACAACAACTCGTTTTTGACCAAACAGCAGAGCACAGTCACAGAGAACCAGAGTGTTCATTCCTTAAAAATTGAAGTTGCACATACTTCATGGTCTTCATCTCTTCCTCAAGGCCTTGCAAATGATGGAGAGACCACGCATGAGATGTAACTAAAACTAAGCCTACGCTATCATCCCCGACAGCAAGGGGATATCCCCGAAAAGGTTCCCCTGGTTTAAACCCTCAAATTAAATGTGAAAATAAGCTGCCCACAGCGAGTCAAATATGCTATAAGAGAGATCTCTTCGGGTCGATTCATATGCACCAAATTTGGTCTATGTTGGACCAACGTTTAGGAGTCATGTCCGAAAAAGAGTGTTATTCCTGAAAAAAAGGTCTTCTTATTTAGTAAAATAGAACCATTAGAGTAAATATGATACATACGAGATCGATCCCCTTGAATCAATTCATATGCACCACATTTAGACTAGACAGTTGCGATTTCCTAACCAACGGTTGTACAATTATGGGCCATAAACTTTTGATAAAGGTAAAGCTCCCCCTACATAAAGCTCCTCCTTGTGCTGGAAATATAAAAATAATCTTTCCCAAAATCAGTCCAGTTCTTCCTTCGACTAATGTTATGAAAATGGACAATTATCCATGAAATAGTTTTTGACATAAAATGAGTTTATTAACCCTGATGACCCAGCCCCACAACAGGCTTTAGGAGGAAGGGGTCTGCTCAGAGGTCATCACAATAGTGACTTGCTAAAATAAAAAATTGAGAGCTGATTTAATTTTTTTAAGCGCAGAAATTAATCACAGTTTTTTCATGTGGTCATATTTAGTCTCAATAAAAACTACTCAATTTTTGTCCAGATTTTACTACTAAGCAACAGCTTCAGCAGATAATGTCCAGTTTGCATTTTGCTGTGTGAGTACGGCTCAGCAGTGAATAGCCAAACTGATATGAAGAGGACTCTGTTGAAAACCGAAACAAAGAGTATTATATGCTCACCTCACCTCCGGCTCTACCAGTGAAAACTGCTATGTAGACAGATATCCACTGGATTTAAGTACTTTTTATTTAATGGCTGTTGATATGAATTGTTCCCCATCCAAAATGTCCAAAACTGGGTTTGATTGATCTATTCATTTATAATATTCATTTCTAAGGTTAAACCAGTATTAATTATCATAATAAAGGTTCAAACAAAAGTAATTGCCACATATATGTGAAATGACAAATCAAAATGACAGGACGGGTGCATATTTTTCCTATATTCAACCTTCATCCCAGTTTCTCCTCTCTTTATGGGATAGACCTGATGGAGTGGTCCCTGGGCGCTGACATATTAGGATATATGTCATAAATTACTATTCGACCCCTTAGCCCTCCCTCCTCGACCGCACGGGTCAGACCTTGCTGTAATTTGTCACCGGCTGCACAAACTACCCATACAAAATATCTCCTCTTTGTCTTGTCTCGCTCCTCCTCCACCCCTCTCCTTAATCACTTTGTCCCTCTGTCTTTAGGTCATTTTGTCTCTCTGGAAGTTACACCAGTGGGACGCAAAGGTGATAGAGCTCACATTAGGAGCTCTGTTTGGAAAGAGTCGAGTGCCATCTGCAAGCTCTCCTTCTGGTACTACATGTCCCACCTGACCTCAGGAACAATCCGCATGCTGATTAAGGTAAACCTTAAGTGTTTTTATTCAGATTTGTGTTACCTCCACTTGGTGATGACGGTACGTAAAATAGTTTAGAATAACCCTTCAGACCGACTTCTTTCCATTAGGGGTGTATATTATTGATACAGCCAGTCAGAACTGAAGACTAATCATGTTATATCATGTTAATGTAGACAGTAATCTTGTCAAATCAGCACCTGGTCTCTCTGGTGGTCTCGGCAGCGTGTTTTAAAACTGGAGGTGAAGCGTTCATTCTCTCTGCTAGACACCTTGATCTACAGTGTGTCTGTGGGGAGTTGGGGTGAGTGATGGAGTTCACGGTAACCCATGGGTCCGCCCTACCATCTGGGCGTGCTCCAGCCCCACCAGTCGTCGAGGCTTCTTCCTTGATGGGCACTCAGCTGTTTAATTTATGGCTGTTTAGTCGACTTTCAGGGATTCCATTTTATGCTTCCAGCTTTTTCCAAATAAAATTCTGCTGCGAATCACTCCATCCTGTCGTCGCTGTACTCTGATTCAACTTTGTCAGGTGTGCACCGAGGCCAAGAGTAAAGTTTTTCCTTGGGGTGAATGTATGCAAGTTTCTTTCTCACATTAGCATCAATAACATGTTTCTTAATGTGTTCTTAGTTTCCTCAGTATCCACTGCAGTAACTCAGTCAATCAGCAGTTAGTTAATGGTATTTGCATAACATTGCCCTTTTTTTTTTATGGATGACAAATCCCAAGAAAAAAATAAAAAATAAAAAATCTGTCTAAATTACTTTGTTTCGCTTCTTTAAAAAATAAATAGTAATAGTAAAAAAAATAATAACTTGACTGACCTGTGTAAAAGGTGTATAATATTTCACCTTTCATTCTGGAATATAGAGTATATAGGCTACAGGCAACAGGTTGGCAACAGGTTGCAACCTGTAATCCTTTACAGCCGTTGGTTGATAGGACACATGACAGAATCAGAGAAATGTTGACAGGAAAGTACAATAATAACAATTAAAATATCATTATCGTTACTATTATTATTGATGCTGATGATATATATATGATAATAATATTTGTTAAAAAAAGTATCATTATAAATAATGCTCTCCGCCTGAGAGTAGCGGAGACCATCCCAGAATCCCAGAATCCTCCCACTCAGATCCAGCAGGACAAATTTATGCTTACACTGTCAAGGGCCAATCTACCAGCTCAGGGTCTGTTCTCTGTTCTTCAGACAGAACAGTACATGGCATAAGAAAAGACTTCAGAAACATGTAGGGAAAAGGAAATCTTTTCATTTCCCTTTCAAGAATTAAGCAAACCAAACCACACTTACTGTTTTAATGGGATCTGTGCTTGGGCCAATTTTATTCACATTGTATATGCTCCCTTTAGGCAACATTATCAGGAAACACTCCATATACTCTCACTGTTATGCAGGTCACACACAATTTTACTTATCCATGAAACAAGGTGAATATAATCACTTATCCGATTTAGAGGCGTGTTTCAAAGATTAAGACTTGGATGACCTGCAACTTTTTACTATTAAATTCAGATAAAACGGACGTTATTGTGCTGGGACACAAGCACCTTAGAAACAATTTATCTGATGATATATCTACTCTGGATGGTATGACCTTGGCCTCCAGCACCACTGTGAGGAACCTGGGAGTTATCTTTGATCAGGATATGACCTTTGACTCCCACATAAAACAGATTTCTAGGACTGCCTTTTTTCATCTGTTTAATATTTCTAAAATACGACACATTCTGTCACAAAAAGATGCAGAAAAGTTAGTTCATGCATTTGTTACTTCCAGGCTGGATTACTGTAATGCCCTACTAGCAGGTAGTTCCAATAAGTCTCTGAAGCCCCTCCAGCTGATCCAGAACGCTGCTGCACGTGTGCTGACCAGAACCAGGTTAAGAGAACATATCTCTCCTGTATTAGCTTCATTTCATTGGCTCCTGGTAAAATCTAGAATAGAATTCAAAATCCTTCTGTTCACATAGAAAGCCCTTAACGGTCAGGCACCAACATTTCTGCAGGAACTCATAGTTCCATATTGTCCAACCAGAACCCTGCGCTCCCAGCATGCAGGGTTACCTGTAGTCTATGTGTGTATAAAATTAGAATTCTTTTTTTCATTATTGCGCTAACACCAAGGATCTGCCCGGTGGACGCGACGGCTGCAATGATAATTCCATAAATACAAACAAACAAAAGCTTTTTTTATATAAATTAATTGAAGACAGAAGCATAATGTTGAAGTAAGTAAAAATGACTTGGCTGGAACTAGAACGAAAACTCATTCCCAGGTGCCCCAGTTTTAGAGGGAAGAAAATGGACAAATGTTTGGTCAGCCGTGACAAAAAAGATGAAAACATCTTTAGCAATCTAAAAATAAAAAATGAAGATTGCATTAAATATTGATTTTCTACCAGGTAAATGAGACCTGGGTTCACATAGGAAATGGAACACATCTGATCCACTGAAGCATGGACTCTAGAAGACCTCTGAACATGTTGTAGTACTTTGGCACCAAGATGCTTGTTGTGGGATTGGGTCTTAATGGACTTGGTAGTCTAGTATTTTACACAGAAGTTCAAAAGGATTGAGATCTGTGGATTTTTGAGGTCCAAACATTGAACTCCTATTCCTAAAACAAATGCCGAGCAATTTTCTGCAGTGTATCAGAACGCATTACCCTACTGAGACAAACTACTGTCATCAAGGAAAACTGTCTCCATTAAGGGTTGTACTTTGTCTGCACATATGTTTGGGTAGGGGTGCTGTGGCAAATAAAAATCCATACGAATGGCAGGACCCAAGGTGTCCCATTATAACATTTCCCAAAGCATCACGCTGTGCCCAAGGCTTGCCTTCTCCCCATAGCGCATCCCGGGGGCATTTCTTGATATCCGACCACGACGGATGATGTAAAAGAAAAAGTGATTCATCAGATCTGGTTTCATGATCTGGTTTGGATGCTGACGAGTACATTTCAGGCACTCTCGGGAGTGGACAGGGGTCAGCTTGCAACCTCTTTGGCAATTTTACACAAGCTGCAACGCATTGTTTACTCTTGCGCCTTATTATCAGAACCAGATGTAACTTTTTCCGCAATTGTTGAAACACCAGCTCTTCTTTGGCAATAGATAACACCGGCTAGCCTTCGGTCCCCGCACACGTCATGGACCTCGGGCTGCATGTCCCCGTCAATGAGTCACTGGTTGTCCTTCCTTTGACAACTATTGGTAGGTACTAATTTCTGCCGACATGAAGCCCCAACAAGTCCTGCAGTTTTGGAGATGATCCGACCCAGTCGTCTAGCTGTCTAGCTCACTATTTTACTCTGCTATGAAAGATGCTATTTTCTTATTTACATGGTGTTGTTGGTTTAAATGTTCCCAGTCATTATAATGTCTCAAAGTCTCCATCAAGGACAGACGTTTGACCCCTCAGTGATTTATATTTTTTAGAAGATTGAGCAGAAAGAAGATGATCCACTTTGAATTGAAGCAGTCAGAGTTTCATTTATATGAAAAAGTTCTTGAACAAAACTTAGATTGCGAATTACATTCAATGAAATGTTTAAGCCATGGGCAATAACATTTTAATTCATTTCAGCATTTGATTGCGATTGCAACTGGCTCTGTCACCAGAAGGATGATAAAAGTGAAAGCATGCAAATTAATATCTCATGAAGGGAAGCTTCAAATTGTTCAAATTACTTCCTCGATTGAAATCCAGCGTGAGTTCGACTTATCAGACACTCGTCAGTCACTGTAAGGCGTCTTTTATGCATTGAGCCTTTACTCCATGACATAAGTCAGGATAACTCCTGCTGTAATAGTGCCTATTAATATATGCTTTGCTCTCGCAGTAACAAGATTATTTCAAGCCGAGGTTCCACTTGCACAAAGCAGAGGAGAAAGACTGCATGCCTCACCCAAGGGTGCATTTTAATAGGCTTTGGAACTGCAGAGTAGAATGTGACATTACTTGTCCTTTGGTTTTGAATACATTAGACCAGGTCTCCTTTACTGCAGTCACGCCTCCAGCCAACTCATGTAACTTCACGAACAGTAAGTTTAATGTTGAATATATATCGAGAAAATCCACCCTTCTTACCCGTTGCTCTGTAATGTCAAAAAAAAAAGGTTGATATTTCGGAGATTGATACTCATCATGACAGCGCACTGATGTTAAATTAATAATGTGATGTTATAGAGCTGCAGTCACCTTTCAAGAGTCTGGAGGTTGAGGAAGCTATTATGAATTATTTCAGAGATGTGCAGTCTTAATGTTACGCTCCTGGATTGCAGAGGGATGGGTAGTTAAATTTACAATCTCTTATATTAAACACTTTGTGGTTTAGCTACCACGCTTCTCTCTACTCTCAAGGAAAAATCAACACATTGATTGAATTGATTGAAATTTTAATTTCTATATCCTGTCTGTAAATTTAATTTATTTCATGAAGAGACTCACATTTACCGGTTATTTTGCTTCTTTTTTTTTTTGCAAACGTTAATCAAATCACAGCACATTATGCCTTTTGCATGGGACTATTTTCATCTGCTGATTGATGGACAATTGACGCACAGTGTGTATTCATGGCAACTAGCTGTATCTTGTGTCTTTGATTGAGACCACAGTGCAACTGCTCCACATACACACAGCTCACAATGGAGCTTGAACACAGAGCATCAAGGAATGTCAGGCTTTGGATAGAAAAATACATACATGTGTCGATTGTCGATGTCAATGTCAATTTTATTTATAGAGCACATTTACAACAACCCCAGTTGATGAAAATGTGTATCAACAAACATTAAAAGAACGAAAACAGCAGATGAAAAACAAGCAATAAAACAAGTAAAAGCAATAAGTAATAAAACAATTTTGCAATTAAAAAACATAATAACATTTTTTTTAATTTCAACCTCAATTAAAAGCCAAGAAAATTGGTGGGTCTTAAGTAAAAATTTAAAAGTTGCTGGCATTCAAGCAATACTTACTACATACTTACTACTTACTAATACTTACTAAAAGCCGGTCAACTATTCCATAATTTGGGGGCTACCACTGCAAAGGCCCAGTCATCCCTGTTCATAAGATTTGATCTGGGAACATCCAGGAGGCAGTGACCAGACAACCTTAGTTTCCTTGCAGGAGATTCATAATGTAAATGTTCTGCCAGGTACGGTGGCGCCAACCCATTTAAAACCTTAAAAACCAGTAACTAAATTTTAAAAATAATCCTGAACTGGACAAGGAGCCAATGTAAGGAGGCCAGGACTGGAGGGATGTGCTCTCACTTTCTTGTACAGGTTAGAAGTTATATATCAGTTAGAATGATCTTTTTTTTTTTATGTGTGAGGTGGTCTTTTCATAGGGTTTGATGAATACCACCTGGCTAATACTATATTTCTTTTTGCTAGCTTTTAAGCTTTGCACCATACCTTTGCAGATCAAACTGTTTTACTACTATTGACTGACGCCAGCGCTGCAGAAAGAATATTTTTATAGAAACACATGCGAGGATAAATCGTCTTTTATTCCCCTTTCTTATTTATTGTCTGGATTTTTCCTTGTTCAATGTTCCTTTACATATGATGTACAATCTCGTTGATTAATAAAAGCATATGACAGCCTGCATCCATCATGTAAACACTTCTGCTGCATCATCCATAACTCTGTCGTACTTTCTCGGTGTTCTGCAGAGCAAACAGAGCATCTTAAATATGTGATTTGACTTTTAAAATGTTTCATTCATGCTCAGTATCAAAAACTGGTGGTTTGTAACATATGTGTCCATTAAATCCCTTTCAAAGTCGCATTAATTTTTTCAAAGCTGTATAAGCCAAGATTTAGTGACTGCCTAGTACCATGGGAAAAAACAGAGAGGACTTACAGAGGAATACTCGTTGGTTGGTGTTTTAATATGATCCACATGTGGCATGAAAGAAATCCATGACTATAACTCAGGGAATGGCGGCTTTCTTTCTCCATAGAGGCAGGGGAACTTATTACCACAATGTTATGCTACTGAGATTTTAACGATTCGCCTTCTATGATATTTACCGTTTCTTACCAGCAGCATTCTGGCCAAGAATTAATTCAGCTCATTTTCATTCAACATATTTCATTCCTGACTGATGACTAAATGTGAGTCAAACATGATGTATGTGTTCCTGACAATCTGATGATGATATTAGAGTTGTAACCAGAAATGCCACCGTAGCACATGTCAACACTGTTTTTCACCACAGACAGAGAATGACTTATGGGAGGCTTGGAACAAAACGGGCAATCAAGGGAATAAGTGGAAGCGGGCAGAGGTCCCTCTGAGGAACCTAAGGGACTTTGAGGTGATCTTTGAGGGGATTCGTTCGAGGGATGTGAGCGGAGGCGCTGCCCTGGATGACCTGGACTTCATAAACTGTGCCCCAAGTAGGTGACATGAACCACGTAAACATTTTGAAAATTATGTAATTTAGGTCTGGACAACAGAATATATTTGATCATAAATAATAGCATGATTTACATTACAAGATAACATGTTGCACTTGTGGATTTGAATCCTCTGTCCACGGTTGCCTACCTCCGGGGATAATAATGGCATCATTCCTAGAGAAACTAAAGACTCATTTTTCCGCTGCAGACAGATGCCATGAAACTGGAAGATAAATGGAGCAAATTGCTGATAGTCTGATATTCTGATAGTCAGAAAATCCAAAGCAAAGTATTTTCCCCAGATATGGTGATGGATCAGGAGTTTTCTGTGGTCAAGGCACAGCTCCCCTGACCACAGAGTGAGGACCTGAATTTGCCTGACTGGCAGGTTAAACTGCTCTCCTGCTTAGTTGGACAGGAGTCTGCTGACCTGAATAACAACCTGCCTGTTGATGACTTCATGGAAAGATTTGGGCTCCGAGCACGCAGGGCTCCTTGGATGGCATTTGGTCATCAGTGGTCATTAACAGTGTTTATTCTAGCTGGCTATGCAAACATCTTCTCCAAGAATGAGTAGCTAGGCTCTTCCTATGAACGGTGCCACCACTGATACTTAGGTATAAATCTTGTCATCCAGAGATCTCAGTCTTCCATCATGAAGTAATCTTCAGTAAGTAATCTTAGAGTCCATTTGGTCATCTTTATCCAGATACCAAGTGACCTGGAAAATCTTGCAATACTTTTCTTAAATTTTAACCGTCCAATCTTAATCTTAAAAGTAAAATAAAAAAACTTCCTTTCCACCTCTCCTCCCTGTCACTCACAAAACTATGCTACTCAGTCATGACTTGGAAGGGCTTGAAAGCCACCCTCAACCGCTACTGCACTTTATCCAGTAATTCCAACGACATCCAAAAGCTTTCTTGTTGCATGAAAAGTATTTTCTTTTTTCTCTCTCACATGTTCCTACAACCCCGGCGGCACAGTAAATCCCCACAGAGAGCACCGTTAAGAACTTAATTTACTACTAAAAACAATAATCATAATTCCTTCTGCCTTAGGTGGCGTCTCTAGTTGAATCGTTTCTTACGTAACTGCCTACCTCTGATGCTATCCTCATGAATTTCCTCTCTTTCTCTCTCCTGAAGGAATCTGCTTGCCATGCCTTATTTCTCCCTCTCACTGATTTCACGCTAGTTCCTCTCTACAGTTTCTGCTGCTGCACGTTTCATCACATTTACCACATATCCTTAATTCATGTTTCCACACAAGTGAGCTGTGTCCACATATCAAACCATGCCACTGCACTGAATGGTTTGGTGAACAAAATGCCTCACTAGGTAAGACTACTCCTAACCATTCTGTAACCGTCAACAACTTTGTTTCCTCTTTTTTTCAGTCTACCTGCAGCTACTGCATTGTCGAAGCCCTTCTCCCAGATAACCATGAAGGATTAGTGCCTGATGCCTGGTTCATATAATATAATATAATATGATATAATATAATATAATGTTTTTGTCTTCAGAGAGGATCTTTCAAGATTCACTCTGTAAGATCAGGCGATCACAGCACCCCTTATATGTGTTGTGTCGTCGGAAGCCAGGGACACTATATGTTTGACACGGATCATTAATTCACGGCAAGTGATGGGAAGTCGATGAGGAAGCGGGTCAATTATTGTTACAGATCCACTCTGTTCTTGCCTCCAGCGCTGTTAGTACCCTGGCAAAGTATTCCTTTAATGAAACATTGAAACGTCATGAGTGTTGTTGCCACATTTCATGGAGTCTTTCTTCTTATCGGTGCTCCATTACTCTAACCTGCTAGACTTTTTCCAACTGGTGTCCTGAAGCTACCCAAATGACACATAACTCTTCGTTGATTATGTCATACTTAAAGACTTGATCGTTATGCTCCAATTTCCAGGTTCGGGCCTGACAGAAGGACTTTTTCAGCAACGACCAGATTCTGTTAAAGTAAAGCTACAATCATGTAGGCTGAATCAGGCTTAACTCCAACCATGACTGGAAGCTGGACCAACAAACAACTGGGGAAGAGAACCTTTAAGAAAACTGTCAAAAAGCTCTGATAAGGGTTATTTAAAGACAAAAACATTCATTCCAGGGCTCAATATATTACTGGGAGCAGCACACTTCATGCCAGAGAACTGCCTTTGTCTCCAAAGTCCAACAGTCCAGATGCCAGATGAGAAATCCAGTTAACCTCTAACACCATAACCATCTAAATCACTTATTTCCAATGCCTTCCTTAGCTATGTTTGCTACACACGTCCAACAAAGATTATTCGTGAAAAAGATTGATGTCGCCAAGAACTCCAGACTTGTCCTTGTTCTCAGTCAATTTTTCCAACCAATGTTATTTCTCTTTCAACCCACTCATATCTTTTTCCTGTTTTTTTTCATCTTTCAAAGTCTTAGTCTTTCAAAATCCATTTTCCGTTCTCCTTGGGAGCCGTCATCTGTTCTTTGCCTGGCAGTCTGATCTGGTTCTGAATGAAAATGCACCCTTTCCCCTCCTGCACCTGTCATCGGTTTAAGGACACTCACTCAAATAGTGCCTGTGACCTTCACACGCTGTGTTTGATATGAAGTTGCCTCTTGTTACATGTTGCCCATTCCCCAAAACTCTTATCTTTGCTGCTAAATTCCATCATCCCAACGTACTAATTGGACTTGCCTCTATCGGCAAATTGAATAATTGTTTCTGTTCCTCCGTATTTGATGAGATCTCCCTCCTAAACAAAAAATACCTAGTATCCTCTATATCCTCGGGGTCAGTAAAAAATATTCGGGGGCTGGAGGTAAATTACACAATACTGAACATTGAAATTTACACTTTCGGGTCACTTAATTTAACCAAAATTATAAAATTCTGGAGCTGCACATTTTCTGCTCAAAGCAATGAAAGTGTTCAGACCAGGAATTTTGGTGAACATTTTGAACTAGGTCAGATATTAGACATTAGATGGCACCCCTGAAAAACGAAAAGATCTCCAATATAAGATTCTTTTTTCTTCCCCAGATTGTCCAATTGCTCCTGGGAAACCCCCAGGCTGCTGCCTCTGCTCATTTGATTATTACTCTGCTGGTATTAAAAACAAACCTTCAAAATGTAGATATTCTTCATTTAACATGCTGCTAAGACATTTTTGCCTAATAATGAACATAAGATATCTGGCATTTCATTTCAGTAATCAGTCTCTGCAGTCTGAGGACCCTATGTAACATATTAAAACTTGTTCAAATTGTTGTTTTATAGTGTTGCAACAAACTTCTTCACTTTAACTTATAATATTGGTCATGCTGAACCCAAAGACCTGAAAGATTTGGGATTATGCCAACATCTTAGTATCCAGATGGTTAATGCCTGGTTATTATAACTTGGATGAAGTTTCTATTCATACTTAATATACGAAAAATTTTAGGGGTAATATGGAATATGAGTTTTTGATAGACATATTTCGGTAATCAGTAGGGAATGACATGACGCCGACTAAATCACACCATACCCACTAATGGGTTGTTTAAAAGCCATTCACAATTGCAGCACTTTCATCTATGTCAGAGATATGAAATATGCAGAACGGTGGGGAGAGGAAATGGGAAATGATATTTCCTTGCTCCCAAATGAAGCCCTGAGGTGGAAAGTCTTTTCAGCCAAAAATCTTAGCACTTGGCAAAGTAACAAGAGTCATGTATGCACGTATGAGGGTCGCTATAGTGGCATCTGCCATTTAAATTCAGCTCTTTTATCTTGCAAGTCCTTATCTAACCATTCCTTTAATGGTTAGATAATAATAATAATAATAATACATTTAATTTATAATGCACTTTACATTTGGATCAAATCTCAAAGTGCTACAAAGCAAAAGCAGATAAAAGCATAAATAAAAAATAAAATAACTATATAAAAGCCTTACCAAAAAACCAACAATGTTAATTAAGGTTATAGATTCTGCTAAAAAGGAAAGTTTT
>VRLP01006631.1:0-27092 GCA_009660295.1 Lophius piscatorius | reverse complement strand
ATTAAAGTTATAGGTTCTGCTAAAAAGGAAAGTTTTAAGTCCTTTTTTAAATGTGTCAGTCGTCTGTGGAGCCCTGAGATGGTCAGGGAGGGCATTCCACAGATGAGGGGCAGCAGAACAGAAGGCCCGATCACCCATGGTGCTGAGCTTAGTCCGGGGAAGGAGGAGGCGGTATGAGTGGGTAGAACGGAGGGATCGTGTCGAGGTCAGTGGGGTGAGTAGTTCTTTTAGGTAAGGGGGTGCGTTACCATGGATACACTGGTGAGTGAGGAGAGAGATCTTATAATCATATGGGTATAAGATTTGATTTAGACATAATTAATCCTTCTCATAAACACAGATTTCCCTACTGTATTTGTATTTCCACAATATAAAGAGTTTTTTTGCACCGAATCCACAGGATCGATTCCACCTGTTGCTCTCTGCTTCATGTCACCTCTCTCTCTCTCTCTCTCTCTCTCTCCCCCTCTCTCTCTCTCTCTCTCTCCCTCCCTTTCTCTCTCCCTTTCTCTCTCTCTCTCACTCTCTCTCCCTCTCTCCCTCTCTCTCTCTCCCTCTCTCTCCCTCCCTCTCTCTCCCTCCCTCCCTCTCTCTCTCCCTCTCTCTCTCTCCCTCCCTCTCTCTCTCTCTCTCCCTCTCTCCCTCCCCCCCTCTCCATCTTTCTCGCTCTCTCTTTCTCTCTCTCTCTCTCCCTCCCTCTCCCTCTCTCTCTCTCCCGGTTTCCTGTTACTCTCAGCCTGTCCAGTCAAGTTAAGGCCAACCCACCCCAAAAAAAAAAAAAGGAACCCTACATCGTACAATATCGTACATCGTGTTTCTGTATAATTTGAAAAACTTCTCCTACTTCTAAAGAGAAAGACACTTTTTGAAAGCCCTTTAGATTTATTTGTTATATATAATGAAAAGTGGTCTTTTTAGAAACCTAAACCTTCTAATCATAAAGTAGTTAGATTACCTGAACTTTTAACATCTTCAGTTTAAAAATAGAGCTCCATCTTCAAGCAGCAATAACAGTAATCTCAAACAAATCTGTAATAAAAGCATAGTACACTCAGATTATACTGAGTATAACTTTACTGAAATAAGGTTTTGAATGCAGGCCTTTCACTTGTAGTGGAGTATTTTCACTGTGGTATCCGTACTTTAATCGAGTCAAGAATCTGATTATTTTATCCATCACCACATACAGTTCAAGAATGAAATCTTTGAAATGTTCTGAATAGTGTGCATTTCCCCCCCCCAGTGTTCAGTGTCATGTAACTTAAGATAAAACACAGAATTTCTGGATTTTAATTACATATAAAATGTCCCGATAATTTTAATCTGAGGCGTCATTTTTATTAATGTTTGTTCTATCATTTTGAGTTAATGTGAATAGATTAAATAACTTGACTGTCATTAATTACTCCAGACAGAAAAACTGATTGGAGTGGCATTATTTTTACACCCACCAACATTTTTTTTGAAAACCTTGGTCCGTCTGCCTGTTAGTTTGTTTGGCTATTAGTAAGATAACTGAGAAACTAATGAATGGATTTGCATGAAATTTTACCATTAGGTAGATTTGATCACGTCGTAGAGATGATTACACTTTGGGCTAACCACTGCGAGATAGGGCACTTTTTCTTTTTCTTATTTCTCTGTTTTTTTTCTTTCTTATTGGTTAATAACGACACGAATAACTAACCATTTTGTTTCAAATTGTATGGGTGGGGGCCCAACATCAACCGACTGGATGTGGATTGATTAACGAAGTGGATTTTATGATAAATGTTTTTTTATTGTTGAGAAAATTCAATTCTAAATATATTGATCTGAAAGTTCTGTAGTTTTCATATTCCAACGGAACAGTCAGCAGGAACAAATTTAAAAATGGGTAGATGTCCGCTGTCATACCAAATAATCATTAACTGCATCTTGAATAACGCTCTACCTATACTACCTATACTACCTATACTATCTATACTACCTATACTACCTATACTACATATGGGTATCCGTTTGGATCCAGAGGGAATAATTCGAATAATTATCATTTAAATGCGTTCAGTTATTAAAAAGGATCCTAAATAAGCAATCTACCAGATTCTGATGACAGTAACTTGTACATTGTGTACTGTTGGAGTTTGGGGGAGGTTTGTGTTCTCTGAGGATTTTCTAAATCCTTTTTTTATTATTTAATGTATTAATAAATAAAAACTATATATATATATATATATATATATATATATATATATATATATAATAAACTCTCAGCAACCAGTCACATCCACTCGCATCACCATCAAGAAAGCAACAATGCCATAAATTGTAAGAAAAACACTCAGGATTCAAAAGGTTTCCTCACAGACTCCAGCCAATCTGCTGGGCATAAACATACATGTCCAAAGGCACACAGGCACCATCAGTGTCAGAGTCTGGACCTCATTCACACCACAACATCAACAACCATCTGAAGAAAGCAATATCTTAAACGGCTATTTAAGATCCATCAAAATCCATAAGTCTCATCAAAGCCGTTCTTTATCCGAAAACTGAGTCCATCCTCCTTTCTGGCTATAAGTTTAGCTCACGGTCGAATATGACATCGCTGCCTTTCAGCTCCACTAGAAAATGCTTTTCCACTGACATGGAGGCCAGTGCCGACAGCCCAGGCTTGCCCCACTGGTTTTACAGGCTGAAATTACCTCCACAGCAGCAGATATTGGAAAGAACTCTCTTCCTCATACATGGTACTGATGCAGGGACTAGATAAAACTAAAATCTCCGAGTGTGTCAAAGAACTCGCCCAGCGTGAGAAATTTGAAATCTGATTGGTTAGAAAAATATGACAATCAACAAAAATCACCCCATTTGTTTTAACAGAAGAAGGATTCACTTTAAAATCCAAAGGCCTCTGAGAGGATCTTTTTCCTGGAGTCAGCAGTGGAGAAATCTGATTGGATAAAACAAAGCTCTACTTTATTTGAGCTGACTGAAAGCAACCAGGGACAGAGGCAATGAAATGGCCTTTAGTAAAATAGTTCAATATAGTCAAATGAAATCTTTTCATTTTTCTTAAATTTTTCACCCTTTGAGTGAGTTTCTAGTTTATATTTATGATTATCTTTTAAAATGAACTAATGATTATTTATTAATTTATTGGATTTTTATTTGGCTAAATTTAATATTCATTATTTTAAACAACTTATTATTAGTATTTTAATGATCATAGAATACTTAATTTTTTTTTTACACATGTGTTTTTTATGAATAAATTGGCATTTATGTGATTTTTATCAGACAAAGTTATTTCATTTATTCCCATTTATTCAACTCCGGATGGAATTTGTGACATAAAATTTGATGGAAATGATATGAAATATAAATATATATATATACTTATATTTATACATATATATATATTTATATATATACAGTATATGTGTGTGTGTGTGTGCGTGTGTGTGTTTCATGCATTACAGATGAAATAGAGTAACAGTAAGTCTGAAGCATTGACAGAAAGTTCTCATTTCAAGGATTCAACAGGGCTGAAAAGTCATTCCCTTGTAGTGGAGGAAGTCTAATTTAGGAATAATTTAGAAGCTGAGTTTATCTTTCATATCTAAATAGGCAATATAGTGAGTGCATGCTTCATTGATCAGAAGTGTTGTGGAACACTTTATCCAGCCGCCATCTTTAACCACTACTTAAAGATCCTTCTGCCTTCATCCCCGCCGAAAACACTTCCACTTGATAAGACAGTCAATTTGGATGTCAGCGTTGGCTTCGGTAATCACACTGGCCACCAGATAAGTGTGACTTTATTTATTTATATGGAGCGCCCTGAATGTCTAGTTGGAGATAATAGTTTCATTTTGCAGAGAAACTTTGCCAACGAGCCTCATTGTGGAGGAAATGTGTCCGATTCTTGCTTCATTACAATTCAGCCGGCCGACGCAGATGGAGTCGTCAGATGAATCAACAATACCAAAAGCAAATTGCAGGATTCCATGAATCTCTTTATGCTCCTTGTACTGGGGCTTAAACGCGTTCTTTACAGCCGGAGATGTTCCGATCACAGGTGACGGCCCGGGAATGAAGATGAGTTCTGCTCACCCTCTGAGGAGGAAAAGTTCTGCACGCAGATGGAATGTTTGCAGATTTCATTCTAATGAAAAAGAAAGTATTTAAGTATTTTGAGTATCCAGGATCCATATGGGGCCTACATCAATCAGCCATAATATTAACACCAAATATTCATTAAGTCCCCTATTAGCCGCCAAAGCAGCTCTGTGATGCCACCGAGTGTTCTGACCCCTTTCTATCAAAACCAGCAAGAACTATTTGTCTGATCAGATACCTGTAGTGAGTCAACTGTAACTAAGTACTCAAGTATTTTACTTCAAAGAAGTTGAGGTGCTAGTACTTTACTCAATTATTACATTTTATGATACATTATGTTTCTACTGCTCTACGATTGTCTGAGAGAAGTAGGTTCTTTCAGAGATCTCCTTCAGCTTACTTTGTAGGAACACATTCTAAAAGGAGCGATAAAAGTGGATATTATAAGTTTACAGATTCAAATACTAACAGCATAAAGTAGTCGGATTACCTCATCCTTAAACATCTACACTTGAAAACCGGTTACACACATTAATGTGGCAGTAATATCAATCCTATATGATAGTAAAACACTGCGAGGAACCATTCTACTGCAATAAGAGTATTATAGTAGTATCTTTATGATAATACTTTCACTTAATTTTGAAAAAATACTAACATATTTGACTTAATTTGTACTTATTTTGGTTTCATTTACTTCTTCAGATATTATTTACTTAATTTACCTCAAATCCCTTTGATGTCCTCACCGAGGGAAAGAAAACTACAGAAAACATTATTTGTGTGCAGAGTTTATTTATTCATTTAGAATCTTAGCTAATCTAAATTTACCATAAAATGAAAAATTGTTTCGTCAAGCATGATTTTAAAAAGACTCACATTCTCAACAGTCATGGTTAATGCCTCCTCGTCGTTGACCCTTTTGACCTGTGGTGTCCTCCAGACCTCGGTCCTTGGCCCCTTACTCTTTAGTCTGTACATGCTGCCACTGAGTCGTGTTAAAAATAGTTCCAGCCAATGACACACAATTCTTATTTATCAATGAGAAATAGCGACTCAGAATGTGCTCAACCAAACCGTTGAGCATAAAATCAAAGGGTTAAATACGTTTACTTAGTAGGCACACTATTTCATTTCATCATCAAATGAGCCATGGGCAACTTGGGCTCAAGACTCATTGATACCAGTGTTTCTTCCTTAGACTACTTCGTAGGCTCTAACAACGGCAGACCGGGAACACCCAACAAAGGTTGCCGTTCTGTAGAGGATCTGACCCCGTCGTCTAGCCATCCGACATAGTGGCCTGCCGCAGAGGAAAAGGGCATGGCACCCAAGGCTCATTGATGCATGTAGAGAGTGAAGGCCAGCCCATAATGTATGATCCCTCAGAAGAGCTACTGTCGGACAAACTGACATCCCAGCTGTTTTGGTGGAAAAGACGATTAACGCAATGTAAGGTTGATGGTTTTAATGTTATGGCTGTACGTCAGCATTCTATCTGATGGACTGTTCATCTTGGATTTTTTGCCCTGTGCTAGGGTCTTTTTTTCATGTGCGGTCATATCAAAACCATACCTCTGGCCTCCTACGGACTATCAGTGATCAGACTCCCATTGTTTTGAATTAGATGGCACAACGCCAGGTGAGATGGTTTTCTCCCAGATAGGAATGGTAGAAAAAAAAGGTCATTCATCCTGCAGCTGCATTAGACGCATTGGGACGCGTGTCAGGTTTGTTGGAGACCGATAGAATACTGAATAAGAGTTCAAGTAGTACAGGTGCTGCAGCATTAAGGAACATTTGAGCAGAGGAGACAGACATGACGAGGCGTTCAGGGACATCAGCCAGGAACAGCCATTAACCGTATGAAGCTACGGAACCAAACCGCATGAGACCAACACTGATTTAACTTGTTCTTCTCAAGAGGCCCATAACCAGGCTAGTACCTAGTTTTACCGTGTTTCTAACTGTTTAGAAGAAGAACGCAGAAATCCTTCATTTATGACATACATCCATACAAAGTACAACGTAGTGAAATTATTTATCTGCATTCGACTCATCGCTGAGGGAGCAGCAGTTTACATTGTTGATAAATATTAACAAAAACAGGGATTTATGTCACAGTCTAAGGCTGTAGTATGTGTGTGCAGAGCTCCCTCTAGCGGACAAAGGTGGTATTTTCTCAGTCAAAATGCCTCTCTGGGATCAAATTCCCATCTTTGCCACAAAAACTGTGGAACACCTCAAACATTGTGGCATTCCTACCAAATTTGATGCAGGAGTAATCAAAGAGTTTTCTAAGCAGATTCACTGGTTGTTTCATTTCATGTTTTTACTGTAATATAATGAGGGTAAATACCAATACGAAATACCAATATTTCAGGATAGAAATATTGGTATTTTTTGTGTTTTATTACAGATTATAGTAAGTGGTACACACAAATAAATGAATGAAATGGTCCAGTTATTACGCTTCAGGTGTTCTTAGAGTGCTGCATGTGGAGGAAGTGTGACAGGAGCCTCCAGGAGGCTTTAATAATTCATATTTAAGTGAGTACTTACTGAGATATCTCATTACAGGGCTCGCTGATGCCACTGCTGCTGCAGCACTTCCACATGAGGACACAAGAGGTCAGAGCGCCACTACAAATCCTCTGAAGCACATGTGTGGCATCTGCTCCAAGGTTCCTGTACGCCTGACAACTGGACTATTCATCATTATCAGGAGGGTCTCTGTCTGAAAGATGTCTTTGGAAATAAGTTTGCTTCAAACATCATTACAAATCCAATTAATGAGTCTTTAAACGAGTCAAAAGTGTGACGATAACATGATGATTCAGAATACAAGGATGAGCACAGAGCTGAGTATCGGCCTATTAGTGATGTTTGAATGTAGATGTTGTAGATTGACGAAGTACAATTATTTGTCAGAATGACTGACGGGTAATATCAGATAGATGAAAAATAAATATCTCTGCGGTTCACCTGTAGAACATCAGTCATTTCAAATATCATATGACAAGCACATTTTTAAATGTATAAGGTATGTCTCATGACATAGCAACATAAACATGACATATCAGTCACTTCTCTAAATCAAAAAGTCCTTCATAATAAATGCCATTTATTGCTTTTAATATCACTATTTATATTTATTGTTAGATATTGTTTTTATTTTAATTTTATTTCATGTATGTTTTAATTACCTAATTTCACCTCCTCTTTCTTTTGTTCTTTTGATTTGTTTTTTATTCCGAATCTACCAAGTAAAGCACTTTATTAATTTTGTTTTTGAACAGTTCATTATAAATGAAATGTATTATTATTGGGAAATATGTCGGATAGTGTTCTACCTTCTGCTTAGTTATTATTATTATTATTATTATTATTATTATTATTATTGTTATTATTATCATCATCATTATTATTGTTATCATCATTATAGTTGTTAATAATAATATTATTATTTTAATTATTATTATTATTATTATTAGCACCATCATTATTATTGTTATTATCATTATTATATCAATAATAATGTTATTATTATCATTACTATTATAACTGTAATTTTTGTTATTGTCATTATTATTATAGTTATTATCATTATTATTATTAATGATAATATAATTATTATCCTTAATATTATTATTGTAATTTTTGTTATTGTTCTTCTTCTTATTATTATTATTATAATATTATTATTATCACTATTATCACTATTCTTTATCCAGGTCAGAGAGATTAAAATCTCTCTGTTCTGGCCATGAGAGCAGCCCAGTAAATGATGAAAGTTTAGTAGTTTAATTTTTTTAGAGTAATAATAATAGCCTAAAAAAATGTATTTAATTTTAATCACCCCCAAAGTATCGACATCTGACAGTTGAAGTTCATCCATCATTTTTTACTGGAAGGAGGAGTGACGTATCTAAGAGCTGCTCTAAGTTCTGACTGCGGGACGATACCCCAGAATGCTCTTTGTTTTTTTTACAGACGTATGTACACAGGTACGCAGGTAAACAGCCCAAAGAGAGATTTATAAACAAAGAACCAGTGTGAGAGTCGTACAGTGAGTTCAGTGGTTTAAACAACATTACATCACACATTTCAACAGCCAGTAATAAAAGAAGAAGCACCATTGTGTCCAATTTGTTCATAAATCCAAATCTGTCCAGAAAATACTTCTGTCACTGGCTGTTTGATCATTTTGTCGACGATAAATTCATTAGGATTACGGCTTCAGTCTAAATATAGCGACTAACATGTAACGTTCATGCTGTAACACACATTGATATAACGGTAGTAGTTTAAGAAATGTTGTTTCGGTCTATTTACTTCATTAACATCATTAAGTTCTGGTTCACATTTATGTGGGATGTAAATTTCAGCATCCTCCTTGTCTTGACAGCAAATACGACCACATGAAGACTAGAGTCATCTGAAGACGGCGTAGACCCCCCAACCCCCACAGCCCCCTGCCCTCCCAACACTGCAAACAACAAACCCACCATTCCTCTGGTGAGTCCTCTGAACTGTAAACTGTGTTGTGTGTTTGCTATGAAAGACCTCCAGAGTCGTTTTAAAACCATCTTTACATTGAAAATTAAGCTGAAAGTAAGATGTGTGCAAAAATCACATTAGAATAGTTAGTTAGCTAGACTTTGTGAGGTATGCCACTAATGGAACGTTTCCATGGAAACCAAACAAAACAAAATTAGTATAATTTCATAATTTCTAACACCTAAACATCTAATTAACTAAATTTTCGCGTGGAGTTTGCCGATCAGAGTTCTGTATCGTTGGTGAGACATGCCAGATGACTTCAGAGTCACATAAAAGAATGTTTCCATGGAAACAACACATTTTCAAAAGGCATCACAAACTGTCATGAGGAACATGTGTATAAAGTTTGCCGATCACAGAATGTATAGTTTGTGAGGTAGGCTCCCGACAAACAAGGATTATGGAAGGATGGACGGACGGACTAACAGCTTCTGGGTTTCTTTTCATCTTCATAATAGTGCCGAAACTCATGAGTGAGTTTATTTATGCTACTAGAGCATCATTACACATTACTTACGGTTAACATTAAGCAGAGATGCTACTTGATGCTTTATGTCTTTATTTTTCTCCTCTGGCCCACTGCTTCTCAAACTGTTTGCAATCATTTACCGCTTTTTAATTATTTTCATCTGTGTGCCCCCCTTCATCAGCGTACAACATAATTGCAGAGAAGGAAATGCCTTCAGGAAGACATAAAAATATACCGCTGCGCCATCATTGATTTATTATCAACAGTTAAAGTGTTTGAAATCCATCAAAAGCGAATAAATTCATAATAAATCTATTTCTTGTCATTATGCGGTGTGAATTAAACGACAGATAAGCTGCGATTGAACTGAGTAACTGTCATTTGGTTTGCTCTGTCTTCTCTTTACTGCTTTTCCCAATTTTTTCAGCTGCATTGCTTCTTTTCGGTTTAACCAGGAATTTCCTTTGATTTTCCATCCGTCATGCAACATCCAAACTTCCACTCTTTAATGCTTGCAGTTAAAAATTGCATTTAACATGGCAGTGCAGAATATGACTTTCATTTAACTAACTTGTAAATACGTTGTTGTAATTTAAATTATTATATTAAAATGATTATTATTACGCATGTCTCTCAAACCTCCCTGCAGCGCCCTAAAGAACCACTAGGGGTGCACGTGCAGGTACTTCCACTTGAGAAACTTCTGTTTTGGACTAATGAAAGGTGAAAGGGATTAAGAATCATCCTCATCTCACAGAACTGTTTCCAGGACTATCAGGCATATTGTGAACTTCCAGCCTCCCCGAAGAGAATTTGGTTCCCAGCGTCATTAAAGTTAATCTGTTGTCTTGTTTTGCTGTAAGATAATGTCTTCCATCTGACTCGTCGTTCCCATTTTCCCTTCGTTCAGTGACACACAGAGACACTTTCGAGGTAAATCAATAATTATCAAAGGGAGTTCATCAAACCAACCAGCTCGGTGTCAAAGCAGGGGTAGACACAACCGGTGCCTCACAATTCAAGAAATGAACCTGTGACTTGTTTCATTCAGGAAATGTGCTTGTATCCGATTTGATTAATATATATTATTTTTATTTGCTAAACACACAAACGATTATATTCTATGTTTAACTGATAATGCCGCAGTTAACCGGTTCAATCACCTCGGTAGAAAATAGGTCTCCTTTATTCTATTAAATAAAGTAATTCCTTTATGTCTAACGGGACTCAGCTTGTTAAAATATCTAGATTAAGTAAATTCCACAAAAATGAATTGTTTCTATTAAATAAATGTTCTTCAAGCCAATTTGAATGTGTTAACTTTTTAAACTCGTCTCACATTAGCAGCTACGACTTCAAATTAAAGCTTGTTGGACCAACAGAATGTGATTGATTTGACAGAACTTAACAGTTTTGAGTGAATTGGACAATCAGAACAGTCATTTAAGTTTGTTCTAGATAGGTTCATAAACCCATTCTAAATGCATTTTCTTAAACATATATTGGGTTAATTTAACAATCCTGTTGCTGGGTAACGGGTTGGGTATGTTTAACTTTATATTCTGTGACAAATAGGGACCCAGAATAAGGAGTTAGAGAAGTGACTTAATAATCGAAGCCCATCGTTCCTTTGAAGCCATCAGTTACCATGGTGACACGTGTTCCCAACCATTTAAATGCCGCGAAAAGTTCAGCTTGTATTATTGGTAACCAAATATACGTTTCGAACCATTTAACAGTACCAATGCTTTAATAACATGTCTTATGTCACAATTAACATGACGTTTTGGACAATGTAATATGAAACAACTTAGTTTTGCTAATATTGTTCTATTTTAATATTGTAAAACCTTTTCGGCAAAGCTGCAATTTTGATATATGCTGTGGAAATGCAGAGGAAAAAAGTCTTATCTGAGCTCCTTAGTTCAAATTAAAGATTTATTTTCCCATTATGAAGCTAAAACTAACATGACAGAGCTTTTAAAAGGGGGCAGCATTTCAGATAAGTTGTTTTAACTCAACATTTCCCCCCGATCATTGGTAGAAGACAAAACCCAACATGCCGCCACAACCCAAAACAACCGGCCGGGTCGTGTCGGTCCGTTTTTAGAGCTAGGTTGTGAAAAACAACCAAAATTCTTTTTAATCCAGCACCTTTTTTTTTTTTATGTAGTTATCATTCATAATCCATGTTTATTACAGATAATGAATTACTCTGTGTTGTTTGTCTAGAGTTCTGATATTTGTCATCTTACCATGGTTATTAAATTATATCCAACAGAACCCAGTGTCTGTTTCTTTCTCTGTAATAAGGTCGGCGCCGTCACATGTGTGTCCTAGTTAGGAAACTGAGCGCTCATATTTTTTTTTTACTGCAAATCAATCTAATTTAACCAGATATTCTTCACTTTCTGCAACTTTAGCAACTTCCTGTTTCACATTTGGAAAGTAGATTCAGAACTTTGAGCGAATGACACGGGACAAGGAGAGGCTGCCGACCAGACAGACGGGCGTTCCACTCTATGGCTCTTAACAAGCATAGTAATACATCAGTCAAAAGCAATAATTTTACTATTAATGAAATTCCAATTTGCCTTCAGTGCATTTGACGTTGACATTTTCCACATTGCAACAGTGCTTTGATAAAGTTTTTAAAATGCAAAAACGCATCTAAGAGGCTAAAGACCAGCCCGGGTGTCAGCTTGCCTGGCAGAGGACTATGGTACTTAATTTTTATCGTGCTTTGCCCCGGGCGCCGAAAGCCTGAATGTTAACATTGGCTCCATTTTCATTATCGTCGTATGATTATGGATTTTACTGCATTTAGCTGATAATACAACTAGGAGCTCACCTTAAAAGAAGTTGCTGGAAGGTTTCATTTCTGCCCAAATGAAATTTTCATTTGACAAACAAGTATATAATTAGGCTGTGCTACTTGTTCAGTGTCAGTCTGTTTTCTGATTGAACTTAGAGCAATTTGCTGCCACTAAATGAGTTTGAATAATTTCCATTCTGCATGTCTCGGGGACATTAGCTTTAGGAGTGCTAAGTGGCAGCATGCTTTTTGAAGTTGCTGATTATTTGATGCCACCCCTGTCTACCTGCACGCTTCTGAGCTTACTTCAAAGTTAACAAGGAAATAGCCTACCTCCCCGTACAATGAGGATTTGAAAATGCTTTTTTGCCCAGGTCTAGGAGGCAAAGTGAAAATGACTTTAATAAGTGTGTAATACACTTTGTTAGCTTCAATGCTCTTTGCTTCTTCACTTTATTTCTTTCATGTGGTAACTTTTATTGTAGTGAATGAGTGGATTTGTTTCTGGTGAAACTGTGAACCTCATAACTAATAACTAATACGCTAGTATCGCTTACATTAAATCCACTAATTACAAACTAATACAGGTTGAATTATGTGGAAGCTTCTCTCTCCGCCATCTGTGTTACTGATGAGGACGCGAGGATGCACCGTGTTCATCCAGACAAACGCTATTTAATAATCTTATTAACCTTTTAACCCGCTAATGTTCCATCACCAACAAAACAACGATGGAAAAAACAGGAATGGACACTCTAAATTTACCATAAAAGGAAAAAATTGTTTGGTCAAGCATGTTTTTAAACCGTAGAAATAAATAAATAATGACAAATCTGACTTATTTTTCATTTATTTAACAATTATTAGACCTCATTCATTTGTTTGTTATGTCGTCACATGCTTTATTTAATATGGCAGAAACAACCTACTTATCAAATAGGTCTTTCCTTACAGCCATGGTTAATGCCTCCTCCTCCTCAGTGGACCTTGTGACGTTCCCCATGGCTCCGTCATCGGCCCCCTTCTCTTTAGCATAGACATGTTGTCACTGGGTCGTATCATAAACAAGTTCAGTCACATTTTTCAAAAGTATAATAGTGACTCAGAATGAGCTCAACAATTACAAATCGTTTGGTCAAGAATGTTTTTGATTTACGATAAATGTCATTTAATAACCTTTTAAAGAAGAAAAGTATCAGTATATGTTCAACCATCATGAATAGAATCGTTAATTTCTACATAATCCGTAAAACATGGATCCTGGGTTTCCAGCTGACTAAAGCGAGCGACACAAATTTAACAAAATCCTATTTATTTAGCGGTATTAATTCTGGCCTACATGATTTAATTCATTCACTTTATGTGCCGCTCTGATTGTGTGATTCACTCAAGACCTTTAAGTTTTGCCAAATCAATCAGCTTTTGTTGGCCTTTATAGGTCTTAATTTTAAGTTAGCGCTAATGGGCTAAGAAAAGCTAGCATACAGATATTAATAATAATAATAATAATACATTTAATTTATAATGCATTTTACATTTGGATCAAATCTCAAAGTGCTATATTGATTAAATTGGGTTTGAGTATATTTAACAATTTACAAAGTGCACGTTTTGAGCGTACGTGAAAATAGCCATTATTTATACTCACTTTCTCCACAATTGCTTGGTGTTGCAAACTGAAAGTTAAAGACAATAATCGCCAGCAACATATTGTAACGATGGCTGGTCATGTGATTGGTGGCCTACAGACCCCCTTGGTAACTTATTTTTGACCAGTTAATCCTCAACAAAACCAGATCTAAACCGGACTGGAGGTCTGAACTGGACAGCATAGACCATCATGATTCCTCCCTCGAGTTGGAGTTAGACTTTTTTCATTTCTCAGTCAAATTCAAATTTTGAACATCTAATTTTAGTAGTTTAGAGAACGTTTGTTGCTTTTACGTGTTACTTGTATATAATACCATCCCTTCAGTACACATTTTGGGTACTTGTAGTTAACTTGGTTATTCCTAATTCATGGTACTTCATACTTCTACTCTACCACATTTCACAGGGAGATATTGTACTTTATTGTACTTACAGTAGTAACTAGTATAAAGTCAGATAATTATGTTTAGTATGTACTAATATTTATACTAATACTGCTTATCCAAGAGGACTTTCTTAATAGCGTTGATCAATATCTCCCCCTTAGTGGTTCCTTTGACTGGTGGTGTCCCCCAGGGCTCCGTCCGCGGCCCCTCACTGTTTAGGACATACATGCTGCCAACGGGTCAAATTATAAACAGGTTCAGTCAATTGGCAGACATTTTTCACGAAGTTGAGGAGGACATTAAAGGTTAATAAACTTCCAAGAAAGAACCACCGAATCGAAGGAAATGGTCTCCTCAGTGGAGCAGGAGATGACGAATGATGAAAACGATGAAAACGATGAAAACGATGACCTTTGTCAGAATATTAGAGTGGCAGGTTATTAGAAATTATCCAGTTCTTTATACAAACCTTTTCTTGTCTTTCTGGAAATTAAAAAATTGTGATTTTTAAAGAAGCTTTTCTAACTGATGATTAAACATCTCAATTCCCCGTTTACTCTTCTCAAGCATCGAGTTACTCAGAACCATAAAAACATGCCATTAATGAATTATAATAGTATTATTAATGTTAATCATTTACCAGTGGAGTTCTAAAAACATTAAGACTACCTGACAAAAGGATTTCCTCTTCCTCACATTTGGTTTTTCCAGCCTCCAGGAGAAACACGGAGGCAGAGAGAAGGGAGCTTATTTGTATATTTCCCCACTAATGGATTTATTAGATGACCTAAAATCGGAGTAAGAGCTATTTCAGTCGGGGTAATCCAGTCTTCCTCGGGAAAAAATAAACACCAATGCAGAGCAAAACGGAGGGAAAAAAGAAAGAGACTGAAAGGCGGGAGAAAGAGAGGATGAAAAAAACAAGCTGAACGTAGGACTGAGATGAAATGGGGATTTGGACGATGTGATTAAGTAATGGCTTCAAAATGCGGAAGCAACGGCAGACAGAGAATAACTAAGTTAAGTATCGGAGCAGTGCATGTCGACAGAGGGTGAAATTACATTCCATTGTCGTAAATAAGGAGAAACCCAACTGCGGCTGAGATGTGAGGAGTTTACAGGACGACTCGACAAAACCACTCCAACATGGCTCCAAACGGCGCTCAGTCCAAAGAACACTGTAGGTGGCACCAACGATACGCACCCAGAAGACACATGAAAGTACTGACGTGGTACAAAAGCTCAGTCGTACATCAAGATCTGAAAGAGTATTTTCAAAGCGACAAATGATTAAATCTATTTTCCGCGCTTTTCATGGTTCTGCCCTCAGAGCACAAGATGGAGCTCCGTCCCGCTCCGGCGTTCCCAGCGTGGCGAGCAGAGCGGCCCACAGAGCGGCGGTGGTTTACAGTGAAGAGGACAATTGAACTAACACGACAAAGGACTCACAGACCACTACAAAGTGGAGATGATGATGTGGAATGGCCTAAAAAGGCAGAATTACTGAGGACACAAAATGATTGCTCCACATCTGCTCTTCATTTGCGCTGAACGTCAGTTGTGTGTTTTTTTTTTTCCAAGAAATAAAAAGATAATCTTCCAGAATTCAACAACAAGCTGCACAGAAACGCACAGGGCCTCCCTCTGACACTTCTTCTATACAAACCGCTGCATGAACATCTTCTTTTCTTCTTCGTTCTGTAATTACTTCTCATTTTAATTCCTTCGTTTTACTGATTTACAATCTGATGCATTTATGTAATTACTTATAAAGAGATTTTTGTTTTTGCAAATTACCTTATTTAGGAAAAAGAAAACCCTGATTGTATATTTGGGAATATGAATTGTAAAGAATGCTTGAAAACTAGAGTATAAAAAAAACACAATCAACACATGATGCCTCCTCAACCAGCGTCTCATAAACAACGCCTGTAAAACTAATTTACACTGTTTATTTACTTCCACAACAAACAATCTGCATTTTTACTAGACTGCCGTTTCTATGGAGGCTTTCACTGGAGTTTATGGAAATATAAACATACAAAACAGTGTGTGGATCTTTTTACGTGTCATGTGTTTACGTTCACGCCAGTGTCTGTTGGTTTGCTGGTTTGTCAGCAGGAAACTGCATAATGGATTTCCTTGAATCTCGGTGGGAGGGTGAAACCTGGGGCAGAACAGACCCATTTAAATTTTGATGTAATACCAGTACCATGTACCAGTACACCAGAGGTGAACCACACTGTTGTTAGTCTATTAAATACTTTAACTGTATACCATCCTGCACAGAGTCACTATAACCCACAACCACAGCATCACGGACACAGAAGGTCTGAAACTCGAGGAGATCTTGTAAATGTCATATTTTACTCTATTAGTTCATATTTTACTCAGTGGGGGGTCTTTTAAAGAAAAACGCTGCAATTCGGACATCACTTCACATTTATTTTGAGGAGTTTGCGGGGTTGCTTGTACAATGCAGGGTATTGGGGGCTTTTCAGGGATGTACCTTTGCTGATGGGAACGACAGCATAGGCCTACTTTTATTTTTTAATCCTTTAGAAAGTTAATTTTTCGACTTTGATTGCGTAAATCTTGAAGATCCAGGGATCTTCCACGATCCAGTGAGGATTTGATCGTTCATGTCAAAGTTATACTAATCTTTATAACAAGGGAAGTTATGTTTACACTGGTGTCTATTTGATGATTGTTTGTTTATATGTTAGTCTGTCGGGGGGGGGGCTGTTTCAGGAAGCGGGCTTGACTTACTCTGAGTTAGTGACTGAGCTAACTCGAGCTTGAGATGTGAAACTGGGGTCACTCGGGAAACATCCGGTTTCAGACCAATCCTCTTCTCAGGCTTAACCAACTCGGCGTTTCTACTAAGCCCGCTTCTTGAAACAGCCCCCCAGGATTATGCAAAAACTGCCCAACGGATTTCCATGAAGCTTGTTGGAAAGATGAGACTTGGGTCTGAATTACCATCATTAGCTTTCGGTTTAGATCTGGATAAGAGGGTAAAACGTCAGTTCCAGAATTTTTTATTCCAGAATTTCTTCAGTGTTTTGTTCTTGTTGTTGTTGTTTCATTTTAGGGGAATAGTTCACGGACTCTGATGAAAAATATGAGGCGTATTCAGGGGTTGGTACCGGTGAGATGAGTGTGGCTACAAATTAGACGAGTTTGATTTTTGAATGAGGTTTGACTGAATCAAGGGGACCGTGATTTAACAACATGCTTTATTATTTAGGATGAGAAAAAGCTACGGAATGCTTTTGCTGGAGGATTCAACTCGGCTCGGCCGCCAGGCTGCTGGAGGATTCAACTCGGCCGCAGACTGCAGACGCCGTAGCCTCTGGCCCTGTGTGGCAGTGATACTAATGGCCGAGCCCAGATGAATCCCTCGGGCAACTCGGCGGATTCATCTAAAAAGATGGCCTGCTACGCCTCCCCCCATCAATTTTTACACACTTGGCCTTTAAGTAAATATCTAAATATCTAAATAAAAATAAATTACAGAAATTTTGCATTTCCTAAAAAGCTTCAGAAAGGTCTATTTTAAAACCCCACAATTTTCCTTTGAGGAGAAATGGCCCTTGATTCCTAAGACTTAAAGCCTTGATTCCTATTCTTCCTCCACTTCTATGGAGAAAATCAATCGTTATTACATCGTTAATAACAATCACTTTTTTTTCTTCTTATTATTGTTATGATGGGGGTTAATAGTATTGTATGGCTCAACTTCTATAAACTGAAGAACTACACATTTAATCTAATTAATTCTGAATCAAGAACCTGTGAAGAAGAAAATTCTCCAAACTGCAGCGCCTGAGAGACAGAAGAGAATTTAAATTCTATTCCAGCCAGTGTTGACTTTTGCTAGTTTTACATCTGCCATGATGATTAGTTAGAGCTCCAATGCAGGCAGTTTGCTGCTGTGTGTTCTCATACCTGGGTCTGACATCCTGGTGCTGCATGCCAGAACATTTTTTAAATCTTTGGGAAAGGCTCACCACCACGTTTCTGAAGAGAAGCCACACAAACGGCTTTTCTTCGCTTCGCTGTTAGACGACAGCTGCTGCTCCGACAAGTCTGACACTTCATTTATTCACTCTTAATGGATCCTCAAACCTGACAGTCAATCAATCAAACGAACCTTATATACAGAGCACTGTTCAAACATGCACTTCACAATCAGATAGTATAAGATAATATAAGATAAGTACAGGTTTTAAGATCAGCATCCTATTTAAAATGCATTTGTTAACTGCAGCCGACAAACGCGACTCGCTCACTGTGAGCAGGGAGTTTGGATCTTTAACGGCAGATGAAAATCAACAGAAATTCCATGGCAACGATGCCGCTGAAGACACCGAGAAAGAGATGTAACAGAAAGACATGGACAACAATAATGCTGTTACCGAGTTCATTTGCTTCTATAATACCGTTTAATTCCTGCATGCATTATTGCCTAATGCCAAAATATGGGTTTGCAGAAATTTATGAGTTTTTGATGGATCGCAAACATTTAAATACATCGTATAAATGTCAAACAAGTAAATCAGACATTGGTGGGCACAGATCTGTGTTAAATGTCTTTATAAAGGCAAATTTCGCTACATAAAGTCTATCTTGTTATTTGGGGCTACTTGACTTAAACAAATAATTTAATCCATTGTGCAGTATAGAAAAAAAAAAACCCACAGACTCTCACCTGATCATGTGACCTTGCAGCCTTTAGAGTTTAGACCTGATTTCTGGGGTTCACTAAGGACAGAGGGACGGAGGCTTTGACATTTGTATATACATTTTATTCACTGTTTGCTTATTTTATCACGTAGGGTCGTAGTTGTACCACTAAATAATTAAAATGACCAGCTATTAATGTTAACTCTTCTGAAAGGGCAACGAAAAACAACAGTGATCACGTTGACTGTGAGTGGGAGGTTTGTATATAGAACATCTCATTAACTTATCTTAGTTATGTCAACCGGTCCCATGAAAAGTACAGTGAAAATCAACTCATCTTAATTACATGATTTATTTGTGATGATTTTTTTACTGAACAAAGTAATATTATGTTGAGCTTTTAGTATTCCATTTATGTAATAAACACTCTCTTTTGTTAATTATCAAAGATGCAAATATCTAGGTCTTTCTACTTAAAAAGCCATATAATTCAAACATCCATATTTAGTTGACTGAACACAGTTATGTTGCGTCTTCAAAACACAATTTTGTTATGTTAAGAAAATTATCTTTTAATATCTCGATGTTGCAATGAAACATCTCAGTTTTCATATTTAAAGACTTTCTTTTCGTTATTTAATTCGTTCAACATAAAAAAGTCATGTGATGCAGACAACATCCATATTTCATTCCCCAGAGTTCAGCCATGCAGCGTAAAGAGAGAGAAAGGCGTTAAATAATAAACAGCAAACAAAATCAAAGTCACTCAGATAAACCGCAGGCACAACGTAATTTAATTCTTATTGCATCGTGACAAAAATGGGTTTGAAATTAATTTAGTGATGAATTGCACACATTTAATTGATTGTTGTATTGTGTAAGTGCTAAATATAAATCAGACACAGATGGAACAGAACCTTGTTATTCGTCTTTATGATACAAACTTGGTGCGCCTAGTGGTACTTTGGGGTACTGCAAGGGACAGGGATATAATCTTATTGTAATAAATCATGTGAAAATGGCATTAAAGGTCAATTCAACCAAATTCTATATTCAGCTTTCCTGTTCTGAATGCAGTTCGTCACTGCAGACAACAAATGTGGCACGTTCACTGTGGATGGGAACTTAGGATACTTAATGGCAGATGAAAATCAATAGAAATTCCTTGTTGAACTGTGGTGGCCATGCAACTGAAAACAAAGAGAAAAGACAAATAGAAAATGACAGTTACTCTGTTCAATTGCGGCTTTAATGCTGTTACTGGTATGATGTATGATGAAACGTAAATGTAAATTTGTACTGTATTTATGAGTATTTGATGGATAAATGAAGCATATATAAATAAATCCGACACTGAAGGCCACAGGACTGTGTTATGTGTCTTTATTGAGGCATTTTTCCCCACCAAAAATGTTTTGCTCTGGTCTGATTGTTTGAAAGTCCTGCTCAACTGTTTGGTTGTGAACATTTTGAGTCACTAACTCTGATTGAAAAACGTGTGTCACTTGACTGAACCTGTTTCTTAATGTGACCCAGTTGCAGCAGGTATCTGCTTATGAGGATGGGGCCAAGGATTGAGCCTTGGGGGAGACCACAATTCAAAAATAATTATTTTTTTTAGCATATAAAGCATGTGAGGACTTACTAAACAGAATTATGTGATGTAATGTCTAATAATGGTCAAATCATTTTCTAAAAACATACTATACCAAAAGGATGAGCTAATCTGATTAAAATGGACTATTTTCCCTAAAATACAAAATTTTGTTGGGTCGTTTTTTTTTCTTTATTTTTTCAACTGTTTAAATCCCTCAACCAAATGATTGGTCATTTATTTGGTCATTTTAAGTTATGCAAAGAAATAGTTTCATCTAGATGTCCTTTAATATATCATATACCGACTCGTGCAAAGAGAAAGTTTCTAATTAGAAGAAGTTAGAGTTCATTTTCCTCCCTTGGTAAAGATTAAATCTCTCATTCTAAACCCACTCCATAAACACTAACAGCCATAGAGCCAAAATCTGATTCTGGTATCTACAGCCCACAGTTTGCTTCCCAACACAAAGAAAAGCTGCTTAGCCTTGGCAGCTAGCTCATGATTCAGCGTGTGGACGGCTCCGGAGAGCGAGGAACCTCTGAACCGAGCCGCTAGGAGCAATAATGAATACGTATGAAGAAACAATGCGCACGATTTATAGCCATAATTACTGCAGGCCTCATCATGCCACGCTTCAAGTAGCCTTTTCATCATGAAAAGCTAATGGTGGTGGGACTGGACTCGGCCTCTATTCAGATCTATGACTGAATCCCAGGTGAGTGACAGGTGCCAGCCACAGGCCTGTTAGGAGAGAGCGTTTGTTGATAGAAGCATGTTTTCCTCTCTTTGAGTGACTGATCTGCAAAGGTACACATAAAGGCCCTCCTTCAGCAATGTACACACAGCACTTCGAAAAGAGTACATAAAACGACCCCCCCCCCCAGCCCCCACCGCTCTCTCTCCTCCCCCCCCTGCAACATTAAACAGTGTGTGCAGTGGGAGGCTTGCGGGGGAGGCTCGGGGGGACTCAAACAAATGCTGGAGAGTGGCAAGTTTGCATTTGCCCATACCAACAAGCTCCTATCTCATTAACAAACCGCTGAAATAAAAGAGTGCTTTTTGGCTCACAGCTATAAAAAAAATTATCATAGTGATGATGTTCCTCAGCCGTCAACAGAGCTGTGATAACGTTGTTTGATGATGACTTTCCCATGAATGTTAAGCAGCCGCCACGGCAGAGGAAAGGAGCTTATCAGCGTCTAATGCCCATCTCTAATTCCTGCCCTTCTTGAACTAGCCATTTTCTAAGAGCGTTAACTGTCAAATTTACATCCCGTCTTAATGCCACTAAAGAGTACGGGGGATGAAGAGTAAATGACAGCAGTGTAATGAGGAAGGCAAGGCATTCCTTCTCCTACTTTCTCTCCCCCTCTCCTTTTTTCTAAAGAGAAGGAGATTTCCACAATATGGGATCTTTCTTCCCACCTCCTCGCCATGATGCCGTGATGTGGAGCTTACCTGAGAACTTAGTGTGGGGGCACATGAGTTTATGAGCAGTGGGCACCGAGAGATTGTGGAGGAGGAGAAGCTAATACTTTGTTCATAGTCATTGCTTTGCAAATAAATTAACTGACATTGAATAGAGAGTGATTCGAGAGACAGACAGTTTAAAAAAACTAGAAAGAATCAGCAGTCGACATGGAGAGGAGGAAAATGGCCAACGTGAGCCGAAGAAAGGCGACCTTCCAGAAAGCCTTCATGTCAACACCCAACCAATCTCAACGAAAAAAGGAAAAAATCTCAATACAATCCCATTAAATTCCATTATTTGGCAAAAAATTTAAATTATCCTACTTCTAAAAACAACAAAGTACATTTTTTTGGCATGACAAGATGAGTTTTTCCTTCCTAAGATTCAAAATTTCCTAGGTTTTATGAATTTTACTACCTGTTTTAATAATAATAATTGCGATTAACAAACATCAACACAACTGTGTTTCATACATGCAACATAACTCAATAAATGAGACATGGATGTTGTTTGCGTTACATGACTTTTTATGTTGAAAGAACTAAATAATTGCATATTTGACAATTAAAACAAGGGAATTATATTAATGTAGATATTATATGGGATTATGTAATTTTGTTTAGTAAATGCAAGCTAAATTAAAGTCAACAAAACTGCGTTTATTACATGCAACATAATTTAATTTCTTAAATGAAACATGGATGCTTTTTACATTACATACATATTTTATGTTGAAGGGACTAAACACGTACAATTAAATCAGAATAATTTAACTGCATTAATGTAATAATAATAGGTTTGGAATTATATAATTGTATTTTCAAAATTCAACATAATTGCGGTTAAAAACATGTCAAACTTAACTGTGTTTAGTCCATGCAACATAATTGTGTTCAGAAAATGAGACTTGATGTTGTTTGTATCACATGACATTTTTACGTGGAAGGAGCTAATAGTTGCATCTTTGACAGCTAAAACAAGGATGTGACGTGTCATAAGTATGTCTTAGAGTAAATTGTTTTGGGATCACGTAATTGTGTTAAGAAAATGCAACATAAATTCTTCTATTAAAGTCAACATAAATGTATAATGTAGAAAATCGATTCAGACATTTTGTGGACGTTTTCTAACCTTTTTCCAATTTATTCCATCTAGCATTGTGCGAGCGGTTTGCACCACTAAGTTAAGATTACGTGACGTTTTGTTTCATAGAACGCAGTCAGGTACATATTGAGTTAGAAGACTTCGTGACTGGTGTTCAGGCTGAAACAAAACAATAAAGTAAATTAGTATTTTTGATTCAGCACAAATGAGCGTTTCTTATCAGGGAACCAACCACTTTAATTTGCTGTTTTTAAATTGGCAACATTTTGTCCATTTAGTCAATTAAAACAGGAGACAATCACATCTGACATTCAAATAAATGAATTGGTCAAATTGCCGCAGCTTCAATGAAATAAAACAAATTCCATTTTAATTTGATAGCTTGTGACCTTTGCTCCACATACGGCGTACGTATATGTTCAATTCAAATGTTTCTTGTCACAACAGAATCATGCAGAAATCCCACTCTGTCTTATCAGGCGGTGAAAAAAAAAATAATCAAGCTTTGACATCAGATCTATTTTGCTTCTCGCTGCTGAGATTTCTAGTTTAACAATAAATGGATGAGTCGTCTCGGTCGATACACTCGTCTCTCTCTTTCCCTCCCGAGGAATCTTTGGCATTCATGAACACTTCTGATGCTTTTATGCAAACGAGAGTTGAAAGTTTTTTCTAATGTCTGCATGTAATTTAAGATGGCATTTAAGCCTTCTCCGTCGCGGATGATATCATCATAATTAATTCATCAGGTAATATTCCCCATTATTCCAAGGCATTATTTTATATCGGGCGATGTAATTAATAGCTAAGAAGGAATGCATAATGCATGCATGGTATATAACTAGAAGCAGCAGCATTGCCTTTAGTGTGGAGCATGTATACACATCCAAATATTAAAAATACACACAAACATCCCAGGACTTGGTTAAAATATAAAAGACATGTCATGCACATGTCCTCGGGTTGTGACTTAATCAGCGGAGGGAATTCATATTCAATATTCAATTATCCTTCACTCATGGGGAAATCAGAACAAAGATAAACAGAAGTAATGGAGGCACCTTCCATCCAGGCTGTTCGAATAAAACACGCAAGTGAACCTATGAATATGTAGCCCATTTCATCTGAGGGGTCGGACGCTGGTGGAGCGGGCCAGCCAAGATTAAATCTACGCTCCTCTGATTGGACCGTACGAAGATTCAGACTGAGCTCATTTCATGCCGATCTGGTCGCCTCCTGTGAAACTATCCAAAAGGCAAGAAGGCTATAATGATTTGGCAAAGAAGAGACAAGAGATAAATGGTGGAATGAAGTGGAAGCGTCTTCTTACCTTGGAGAAAAAGAAAATCAATTTAAATGTATCACCTTATCGGGATAGAGTCCTCCAGCTTTGTAGCTCTGCGATTACACCCATTAAACATCAAATATTGAGAAATGAGAAAAATGCCGCGTTTAATGGTTGGCATGGTGATACAGAGCTACTCAGTTATAGCATCAGTTGGCTAAAGCTGCTACAAACAGACTCGACACAGACCAAACACACCTCTGAGCTAATTATGGGATAATCTGTTTTAGTTGTTATAGTTATTTAGTTATATAACACTATCATTCATTATTAATCTTTATTACTATTATTCTGTGTGTCTGAGTGTGCAGCAGTCAGCACCTGCATGTTTCTCAGTAAACTTATTCTTATGACTCTTTTCTACTCAATCATTATTTTGTGTGAATCTCACAGCTTTTACAGCATATATGCAAATTATACATCAAAGTTTGCAGCTTCTTGTCTACTACTCTGCTACGTGTGATAATAACTAATAATTCACAAAGCAGTTTTTGCACAATTTGCAAAAAAAAATAAAAAAATAGTCAAAACAAATCTCATAAGAAATTCTGGATTCTGGATTCTGGAGTCCATCAATCTGTAACATTGGAAATGTGTTAATCTTGCAAGAATTCAACACTAATTTTACTGGAATCTTTACTGCCCAAGACATCAAAGCCATCAACTTACATTACTGCAGCTGCAATTAGGTTCATACAGTGAAACAGTCCAGGTTCACGCAGTGAAACAGTCCAAGTTCACACTGAACCAGTTCAAGGTCATACTGTGAACCAGTCCAAGTTCATACAGACTAACAGTCTAGGTACTTACGGTGAAACGGTCAACTTGTGAACCGGTGGCAGGGTCATGGGGTGCCGAGTCCGATTGATGTGTGTGAGGAGTGACGGTTGGTCTGTGATGTCTGATCCTACAGAAGAGCTACTGTAGCACAGAACTATACAAAATACTGCTGGTTCTGATGAAGTGTCACAACACACAGTGACATCAGGTGGCTGGATTACACAGTTGAATTTAGTTACATTATGAAGAGTGATACATGCATCATTTAAATAATATAATTTTAAGACAAAGACAATGTTTGCTATTAAACGTAAAAAAACAATATTTCTGATATTCCAAAAGTGAACTAGTATGTAAATCTCAGAGACCACCTGACTCAGTCTGGGTGGATCAGGGTCCGTCCAGAGGACACGGCTCCGGTTTGACTCCAGCTCCTCTCACCCACTACTGCAGCTTGCTGCCGCTCGGCGCTGCCTGTGGGCAAAACGGATTTGACACAAGAGTGCTGATGAATCTCATCAGTTTAATGTGTTTATGCTCGCCAACCCCTAAAAGTTTATTGCTGCTCAATGGAGTGCTGCGCTGTTACCTAATTCTCCCCCCCACCCCACCCCTGTTGTCGCTCAGTGTGCTGGCAACATGGACTCCCCCCTCACACGCCGCAGCCTGTGAAAGACAGAGGGCACGCTGTGTCTCAATGATTTGTGTTTTCAAGCAGAGCATAGACCTTGACAGAAATACAGTGAGCTCAGATAGGACTGTTTTTTTCCCACCTTAGATTTAGCCCATGACTGTCTCTCTCCCTCCACATTGATCCTTTTTACAGCCTTTTCACAGTAAGTGCTTTAGTGTTATCTTCAATGCCCCCACCTCGCCTGTCTCATACTCTAACCAATGAGGCGGGCCGCCTGTATGACAGCTAACACCCAGTATTAATTAAAATGTCATGCCTCCAAATCAATATTTTAAAACAGTTTAAACACAACTTCTCGCCACCGCTGTGATAAGTGCTTTTGGGTGACAGGTAAGTCCAAAGAGGGAGACGCGGGAGAATGGTATGACGGAATAATCCAGAGTGAACATGTAACATTAAAATGTATGACCCCCCCTCCATGACTTACTTCATCACTCACAATTGCAAATTATCCACACTGTCAGGAAGTGTGCTGGGCTAACGTGACACATCCATAAGTCAGCAGCAACAGGCCAGGAGGCTTCTAGCTTCAAAAGTCTGAGTATAGTGTGTAAAGAGAGACTAATACACACTCATTCTGGGGGTGGGGGTTGGGGGGTTATCAGAGGCTACCAATTAGCTGGAATTCATCCGATTAATAATTCTGTGTGCCCGATTGTGCAGGACTCAACATACTGACAACTATTCAGTGAACGTATTCATCTGGACCATTGTTGCGCATGCGTCTAGTCTCACAGCTTTTACAGCATGTATGAAAATGATACATCCAAACAAGCAGCTTGAATCGGAACCGCTCTGATATCTGCTCTAGTGACGGTTTACAAAATGGTTTTTGCAAAAAAAATCATTTTGTGAATTGATGCAATAAAAATCCTCAAAAGAAACAAAGGGAAATTGTGTAATCTGTAACCATGGCAGCTTAGCAATTCTCTAGGCAAAAATGTAATAGTAAGAAGTCAAAGACATCAAAGCCACCAAATTTAATTACGTGGCGACATCAAAGCCATCACGTCACTTCACAAAGAAATCGCTACTTCTACCAGATGGGAAGTTGCTATATCTCCATTGTTTATATGCCAATCTACGCAACATTTCAGACGCACAGACTACAAAGGACAGTGAAACAGTCCAAGTTCATACAGTGAAACAGTCGAGGTTCATACAGTGAAACAATCCAGGTTCATACAGTGAAACAGTTGAGGTTCATACAGTGAAACAGTCCAAGTTCATACAGTGAAACAGTCGAGGTTCATACAGTGAAACAATCCAGGTTCATACAGTGAAACAGTCCAGGTTCATACAGTGAATCAGTCCAGGCTCATACAGTGAAACAGTCCAGGTTCATACAGTGAAACAGTCCAGGTTCATACAGTGAAACAGTCCAGGTTCATACAGTGAAACAGTCCAGGTTCATACAGTGAAACA